>CAIGRR010339465.1:0-13754 GCA_903798365.1 Fraxinus sp. 1973-6204 | reverse complement strand
TCACTAGCCCAAAGTTTGTTAGAATTGAATGTCCTAGATAGACTAGCTATGTCAACGAGTCGAGCCAGAAAAAAAAAAGCTCGAGCCGAGCCTGAGCTTTTTTTGGCTCGAGCCGATCCTGGCCCGGCCAAAAAAATGAAGCTCGGCCCAAGCTTTTGGCCCTGGTCTTAGCGGGCCGAGCCGAGCCCGGACCAAGCCGGCTCGGTTTTTTGCTTTTTTTTGCCTTTTTTATTTATTTTTTTATATATAAAAATATATATTGGCTGCCTTTGCAGGCAGCTTGTAGCTGCGCAGCAGGCTGCCTAGCTGCCTGCAAAGGCAACCAATTTTAAAAAAAATTATTATTATTATTATTTTTTTAAATGTGGCCGACTCGGGCTCGAGCCGACGTCCCAAAATGGGGCTCGGCTCGAGCCTCGATTCGAGCTTTTTATGGGCCGAGCCTGAGCCGTGCGAGCTATCAAGCTATTTTGCCATCCCTAAGATATACTGCAGGTTCAAAAACTAAAGATGGCTAAGTTCTATAACAAAAAGTCATAGCCAAGTCCTTTAGCTTGAACGATTTGGTGTGAAAAACAATACTCCCTTTGAATAGCAAAAATTCAAAGCATGGCAAGTGGTCACCCAACTGAGAAGGACCATATAGAGTGAAAAATATATTTCCTAATGAAGCTTACCACTTAGAGGATTTAGATGACACAAAGCATATAAGATTTATTAATGGTAAGTACTTAAAAAATATGTTTCTTCCATATGGGAAAGTGAACAAATATAGGCACGCACCATGTTGTCAAAATAAGGTAAATTGGGTGATCACGTTCAAATAAATAAGAGTGACATCAAGTACTTGTTACAGACTAAGGGATACAAAGCACAAACGGCTTATAAGCCACAATTGGGAGCATGCTACCATATTTCTCCTATCAACTACTATTTCTCCTACCAAATACTTTTTCTCCCATCAACTGCTAACGGAAAGAAGGGTGAATCGGCTTTTCACCACCTTCCTAAATGCATCGCTGCAATGATAGGCAGAAAGGTTGAGAAGCACTCTCTACAAGCAATTGGTTTCACATCATGATCTCCCACTGGAGATCATAAATGGAAAGGGCACTGAGAAGACCTTCATTGGCCAAAGAACATTTCATATATCTCTCATACCAAAAAAGACATCAAAAACAGATGGCGAACTTGGAAAAAGAAAGAGTCATTTCAGTTGGAAAATGAAACAGTTGATCTCCTGGACATAGAAGACCCATCATTTGAATACTGCAGAGGATAGCAAGAGAGTGATTTTGTTGGAGAGTAAGGACGGAGATGGTGAATATGCAACAAACATGCAGCTTTATAGAGGTGTGAAGGCAAATGGGCAGAATGCGAATAGCCAATGCGCAGTAACCAAAGTTGAAGGTCCAAATCCTGAAGAGACGCCAAAAAGTCAAAGTCTTATCCTACGTGAAAATGCACTAAAAGAAATTTATGAAGATGGGGTACGAGGTTAGTAATTAAGTTTGGGGAATATTAACGATTACAACATACGTCGATTATGTTGTTGCGAAATCCATGAAAAGAGATGTTTACCTAAATAAAGGAAAAATTACTCCATTGACAAAATTGGCTGCCATTACAACTCTAGTCAACAGTTGCTGCCAATCATAATTACAAAAATAAAATATATGACGAAATCGTCCTACAAAAGAATGTCAATGGTAAGATGTCATAATTATAACTTGCCCCACATAGAGCGCATCCGTTCTCTAAGCCTTCCCCACTCATCACCCTGCTCATTAGAGGCCTTGGATAACTTAATCACAAAATCTTCATCAACCTCCAGCTTCGTGTAACGCTCAACCAAAGGCTTGTGTCGCTCAACCTTTTGAGCAACAGAATGCTTCTTAGCAGCTAGCCTAGCTTTGTAGTCATCCATTCTTGCTTGGAACTCCTTCATCTCTGCGGCTAACTTTATCATCAAAGAATCTTCAATCATAACCTCAGAAGAAACGTCGTTTAAATGAACCTTGGCCTTATCAAGCTCTTGGAACAAAGACTCATTTTCATTTGAGGCACGCAGGTACTAAGCCTATTTGGCTTTCAAGTCGTCATTTCTGGCCAGCAAAGAGTTGATTTCTGAATGAATAACATTCAATGTCAGCTTGAAATCAGTCAAAATCTTAAGCGAAGGAAGCTCAAGTGCTTAAGCCGTCTTTGCACTCAACTGCTCAAACTTATCCTTTTGGCCAGAAGCACTGGCTCGGTTGACATTCATGTCCATGAAAGCAACATGCTCAAGTAATGATTGCTTGAGTACGTTCATATTTTCTTCTGATGAGGCAACAGATGAAGCAGAAGGGCGACTAGCTGAAGATGAGCCAGAGGTAGTGCTTGCCTTCACCTGTTTCCAAGAAGTAAGTAGGCCATAGATGGAGCATAAAATGACGTCAACATCCTGCAAAGAAAATGTAAACAGTTAACATTCCCATGACAGTAAACCAAGTGAAGATAAAAGGCGAAGCAAAAGATATCGTGTCAATAGCTTGGGAGACCTAGGGCACGTCACCAGATGATCCAACTATTTGGGGAGACTTCCTCTTATCTAAACTAGCGGGCTTCCACAATAGGCTAATCTATAGGGATTTCTGCAAAGATCAATTGATAATGAGTAATGAGTTGCAATCCAACAATCCAGACAAAGAAAATGACCATACAATCTATATTACCTTCCGGTCCAACGCGTAGGGGGGTCAACACCCTGGAAAGGTGGAAGTTCTCCAACTTGCCTTGTAGTTAAAGTCCCCTCTCCAAATGACTTGGATGAGGAAACCTTAGTGGAAGGTGGTGGAACAAGGTCTGGTGAAGGCAGAGCCTTCAAGGGAGAAGTGGACCCTTCTGAAAAGTCTAGGCAACACATTAACATATGAAGGATTTTTCACGAATGAACAAGAAGAAGAGCCAGGTGGAGCAGGATTTGCTACGGAGCGTTTGACGCGAGCATAAGGGGACCTTGAAGGAGCAAATGAATCTTTGAGGTTGGAAGAATAGCAAGAATAGGAGAAACAGAAAAAACTATTGGACTCCCCAGCAAGTGGAAAGCGCGGTTAACATCAGTTGTAAATAACTTGTGCTTTACTGCCGGCCAAATCGAAAAATTGGGTAAATGACAAAAGTGGGGTTGAAAGGAGCCATAGAGAAACCCTAGGTCAAAAGGACATTGCGGGCATCAATAGCCTGTGCCTCTATTTTGGTTATAGTATAAAAGTGGTCTGTCAAACTCATGGAGAAACATGGAGGAACAGGCCAAGTCTGGCCAAAACCCAGCTGACGGGGAAAAAACTTGACATTTGTTCCAATCAAAATATCATGGAACAGTTCCTTCCCAATCAAAAATTGAACCCAAATGGGCAAAACAACGCTCGCATCATTCATGGTAGAAGGAGGCTGCACGTAAATTGGAATTTGATGAGTAGAGAAGGGAAAAAAAAGGAAGAAATAGAATTCAAGGTGAAAATAAACGTGAACACCTCCCTACTGGACATTTTCACAGGGCTCAGTTGATTAATAAACATCCCGTAACAACTAACTGACTAGGCAGAATTGGAGAAGCACCAAACTGTGGAAAATATGCTCTCAACCACAATTGAACAAGCCAAAGAAGCCTACTACCATTAGGAGATGTACTATTCCACAGTTGGGATTGAAGAGAAGCCATGTCTCTATAAAAGGCAAGTAGGAAAAATGAGCAAAGGTTTAGGGGTCTACCACTTGCTAACTCATGCGCTATGGGTAAATAAGACATGGAAGGTTTCATGCTAGACACACAAAGGACATATTTACAAAGTTAGACCTGAAGTAAGGCCACACGCTCAGCATGATTGGGTTTAGCGGTAGTGTTCTTATAAAGTTCTTGCATGCCGAAATAGGAATCAGTGAATTTCTTATCAAATTTTGGGCCTAGCGCTAGTGACCAAAAATTTAGGGGAGATGGTGTCGCCAGGGGCGAAAGGTTAACTAAAGCACCAACATCCCTTAGAGTAAAAGACATTGGACCAAGATGGAAGATAAAAGTATTATACTCAGAAGACCAGAAACTCAAAGCAATGGGAAAAACCACGGGGTCATAAGTTAGGGGACGAAAACCGATTTCTAATAAATCAGAAATCTTAATGCGATCAAAAATTGCCTTCGTGAGGCCATGTTTTACCATAGGTGCAAGCCAAAAACGAAAAGTAGCATCAGATTTTGGCCAAGTGCGAATACCTCTTTCTCGAATTGGCTTTAATGGAAAAGGATTCAGAAAAAGGAGATCTAGAGTACAGGAAACAACTGGCCCACCGCGATTTGCCCCGCAGAATCAGCATCATTAAATGATGGGCCCAGGTAAAACTCGTTGAGGTCAGAGTTAGTTGATGAAAGGGAAACTGGAGATATATGTATGGTTTGGTGAGAAGTTCTTGATAGTTGTTGAAACTAAAGGAGCTCTCTGAAGTCGCCATTTATCACGAGTCTCGATTTTCTCAAGGGTATTGGAGTGCAAGTGCCGGAATGGAGAAGCAAGAAGATGAATAGTAGTTTTATAGAAGCGCAACGTGGGTATAATGGCGCGAAGAAGTGGCGTGTTCTTTGATTTACAAGAGTGGCGTGATGTTTCACTTGTTGGGATGTATAAGGTTACCGCCAAACAAGGTAATAATTAGGATTCTTCCCCTTTCTTAGGATTTCAAGTTTTGCGGGAAGATACAAATAATGAATATGGCATAAGATTAATAATCGATATTAATTTTGCCATATTGGGTTGTAATTGTTGACGCATAAAAATGAGGCCCGATTAAATGGCCCAAGGAGTGAAGCCCCGGTTAGGAAATTCGAAGGACAGGCCCAAGTGAAGACCATGTAAAAGGCCCAAGACAGAATTATGTAACAGATGCCTATCATCGCCCAAGTACACAGGACGCCCAAGCTCTGGGCGAATACAGCACTTTATGAATATCCAGGGTAACGGCGCTATTATCGTCCAAGCACGCGAAACGCCCAGTATCTAGGTAAATTGTTATCTTAAGCGACGATTACTAAGGCAGTTAAGAGGCAATCTCATCCTGTCCCATGATCCAGAAAATCTCCATTACAAGCGGTTCAATGGTAAAAGTAATGACAGCAGTTAGAATGGTAGTTCCATGACAAGTAAGCCATGATGAAGAACGTGGGTAGTTACAGGTCGACCAGCAGTTTCAGATGGTTCGACAACAACCACTGTTAGAGGAGTATAAAAGAAAAGAGAATGCATAGAAGAAAATGACTCCGAATCAAACACTCTTGAATAGAGAATATGTAATTTTCATTTACTTTACTTTTATCGNAGATGGTTCGACAACAACCACTGTTAGAGGAGTATAAAAGAAAAGAGAATGCATAGAAGAAAATGACTCCGAATCAAACACTCTTGAATAGAGAATATGTAATTTTCATTTACTTTACTTTTATCGCATTTAACTTTCAACTGTTCTGTGTGCTTGCGTTCTTTGGAAGCATTTCGCTTCTCGTCGATTGTAAATCTTCATCAATAAAGCACCTCTTTTTGGGACTTTGTCTCAAGAGGTCTGTTCTTTACACAATCGTCTAAACCATCTCTTAATTGTTAGCGAGGCCCGACTTTCCGCGCGAAACAAATATTGTCAATTATAACATCTCTAAGAGAAGTGCAAGCTGTAAACGTGAATTAGAACTCTATAATTTCTCCTGCATTATATATATAAATTTACCAGTTTATAGGAGCATAATCAATGGACTATGAATTGCAGTTATTTAAATTAACAATCAGGTTCCTACCAGAATACCTTGTGAGAATTATAATGGCATCATGCAACTTTTCTGGAAAATCTATAGCATGAATATCTAATATTTGGCGAAGAGTCGATCAAAATAATTCCATGGATGACAGTAAAAGCCATGAACTCACAAAAAGAAAAATTACATTTACCTACCAATATCTATCAGGGATTGTAAGATGCTTACATGGTCGTCTTTTTGAATCTGCACGTTTTCTCCTCGAGTGCGATCTTAAAAAAATGAGGAACACAACAGCAGATAGCGTTATAGATCCAGCTGCTGTCCCGAGTATTATGCCAGCCAGTGCTCCCTTGGTTATTCCAGATGGTGAAGAAAAGGGATATTCTGCAAAAAATAAAATAAAAAATAGAAGTTTAGAACATCTCCTGCAAAATAAGCAAAAACGGCGAAAGCCCATAAAAGAGATTACTGAAAAATAAGCAACAAACTTCAGGCATCGATAATAGCAAGAATTCAACACAGAAATGTTGGGAGATAATGAATGCATGTGATTTTCCATGTATGTACAAATTAAAATTCCACACAAAGGCACAAAATTTTGTTATCCTCAGTGCGTAGTTGGAGCTGGACAAATCAAATGTAATGGTAAAAGTTCGAAAAAAATTATCCAGGTTATTGCTTAATGACTTCATGTTGGAAAATCAGTTACCTTTTTCAGTGTTTTGGTTTTTAACGAATAACACTGCACCAGAGCTGATTCTTACCATTTTGTACAAGTAAAAATCTGAATGCCACCAACTCCACAAGTATAAAACAATTACTCATTTTCAACACGAAAAATCTCTCCATTTTTCTCTTATAATAGCTTAGTTGACAGGTTAAGCATGGACTAAGGTAACATTTTCTATAACAAGCCACCTGGCACATTTTTAAGCTATACAATTAGATATATTGTTTCTGTAGAAGCTTCCAGTAGAAAATGATTTTAGTTCATAAATAAAATGTAAAAAAAATTAATCCTTTCCCTCAGCAGATAAAAGGCAGATCGTGAGTTAACGTGATCCACAAGATTGTTTTATCCTCAAATAAATCCTTAGTGGAACGTGCCAGATGAGAAAGGAGACGAACCGTCCAAAAGCGGGAAATTGAGCAGCTCAAAAGGTCCAGAGACATCGGTACCATGAATTTTCCATGCACCAAACAAACCACGAATTCGTAGGACCTCACTCCTATTAAACAGCTTGCTACTGTTGTTTATGTATGCCGGAAAAATCTTCAGATACATTCTCAGTCGAGGTCCTTTTTGCCATGCAACTGAATCAATGTCAAACTGAGAAATATTCAAACCGAGAGCATCACTTATGTTATGCCTAATTTCATCAATATACGGCCCAAAATTTGTGAACCCAGGACTCTTTAAACGATATCCAACAAGCAGAGGAGCAGCACAGAAGCAGTGACCAGCTGAAGATGCTGGGGTAGGCTCATAAGGAGGTGGACATGATTGATGAAGGCAGATATTGGAACTTGTATGGGTCAACGTATCGTTAAACTCTTCCTTATAGGATCCACAGAACTGAATTAGGTTGCCTTTGGAGCATACAATGTTTCCTTGAAGGCTGAAAATGTTTATATTGATGAAAGAGGGGAAAAATATACTTCAATATCATAAGTTATAATGCTTAGATAAATTAGAACTTCCACTTTATATCTGAGGAAGTGTCCAATTCTGAACGAAAAAAGTCATCACGGTTCAAAGTGATTATTGGACGAACCTAACAGTGACATTTGGGGGTAGGACAAGACTGCCAGAAATATTTGAAAACTCATTGTTCCGAAAATCCCTGCGATGTCAGAAAGCATAACTGCATAAGTGAGATGATAAATCAGAACACTTTGACATCTTGCCCTAGTAAACCATTAGTTTCAGTATGATGGAACTAATGGAACTCAGCTTCAACCCCAAATTCAGCCTTATCAGTGATAGTTATATTCCATTACCCCTGGGGGTGGGGGGATGGAGCAACACCCAAGCCTCAGGGAAATTAACAGGATCAATAATAGGTAGGATAGGCATAGTTATTTCCCTGATTTAGGTCTTACAAGATGAGTGAATCAGAATGATTGAGAGTTCTATCCTGCCATAAGGTGGATGGAACTGAACCACTTAATGAATTGTTTGCTAGTGACCTGCAGGAGAAATGACAAGGATACAAATATTGTCAGTTCAAGAGTATGAAACTCTTCCTAGTTCTCTAACTATACCTTGGTCCCTAACTGGACATAAGAATGAAGATTAACTTGGAACCTTCAAATTTAGAATTAAGTCATTTTCAGAACACCAACTTGATTAAGTCCAAGAATGCTCACAATTTCTGCAAAAGAGGAAGCCTTGAAAAGCTTGTAGGAATAGTTCCATTAAGATTGTTGTTAGATAGATCGCTGCATATTTGAAATTAAGTATTAGTTCCAAAAGCAAAAGTCATGTTTTTCCAAGGCAAACCATGTAATACCAGTTCCTATGTAATTCAATTTAAGAACCAAAACAGTCAAAAATTGAGTCCTTACATAGTTGTCATATACTCGGAAAGCACACCTGTTGGTATCATTCCACTAAGCTTGTTTAGGCTCAAATCTCTGAATTGAGAATGATAATTAGAAGAAGAAATACCAGCTAAAGACCATACTATCTCAAAGGTTAAACACAAAATTATGAGGGCTATGTCCAGCATAGCTAAATTTACAGAATATGGGCTTGTTTGGTGGAATGGACTATATTAAAATATCTACTATATTTATCCATAGTCCAGTCCAGCTTACCAAACATGCATCTAATGTGTAACGACTTACATATAAGCAATATTTGGATTGTGAGGAATTGGCCCTTGCAAACTGCAATTCCTAAGACTCCTGATACAGCCAACAAAAGAAACTGTAATAAAAATTGACCTAAAAAAATTATAAATGTGTGCCTGATCCCCAAAAATATGTCTGCCTCCATAAATAGGACTTCAACTAAAATCTATTATCGGCCTTCTGGTGCAGATGACTTGAATGGTGATCGTGATTTCGTGAACTAAAATCTATTATCCATAAATCTGTTTTGGAGCACAAATGTATAGTATATACTTACAACTTCAATAATCTAGGTAAGTTTCCATAAGAAGGAGGTATTGTACTCCCCTCAAAGTTGTTGTTATCAAGTTGACTGGAGAAAAAAAAAAATTGTCAAATTTGAATGTTCAGAGATTTTTCCAGTAAATCCCCAGAAGAAATATTGACACACTTACTTCATATAACAGTAAATAAAAGGAATAAAAACATAATATCAAGGAATGGACAAACGTAAATGTATCTTATAATAGACGCAAGATACATACAGTATCGTTAAACATGGCATTTTGGAAAGTTCTGGTGGAAGATGTCCAGATAAGTTATTATTATCAAGCAACCTGCAGTGTATTAACTCTTTAACTAACATCAGATGATTAGATCAGTGGAATCGATAAGAAAATCATGTTTCCAACTCACAAATGAGTAAGATTTTGCAATCTATAGAGCTCTGGCGGTATTTCTCCACTTAGAGAATTATTATTCATGTGGCTGTTCACAGTACAAAGATATAAAATCAAAATGAAAAGATGATAATGAAAAAACTGAAAAATAAAATGATATTAGTCCAGAAATCAAGAGAACTCTTTACATGTGCTGAATCTTGGTCAAGTTAGCCAATGACTTTGGTATTGAACCAGATATTTGGTTCTCATCAATCTGCAACCTGTCCAAGTTACGAAGATAACCAATCTCATCAGGCAAGGAACCTGTTAGTTTGTTTCCATTGAGAAGCCTGAAATCAGAAAAGAAAACCATAGGTAATGAAATCATAATATAGTGCACTTTTAAGTAACTTTATATCTCCAACAATATTTGGATAAATTCTTACTTTTAAGTATAAAAAGTTACTTCTCCTGAAAGTAACCTAGCTTAGTGTAAAATAAGAAACTTATTTACAACTTTCATCAATAAAAAGATTTATTCATTTTAAAAATTACTTATTTACTTATAAATAAAAAATTTTAAGCTAAGACAAACATGCTTATACTATAAACAACAAGTCAATATCCAAAAGAGAGACCATATTTTTTGCCAAATGATTCTGATTTAGTGCAATTCTTGACATTACTTAGCATTAAATCTGATGCACTTCCAAGCATGGATTTACGAGAGCTTATCCATAAGCACTAGTCAAAAATTATACGAAGTAGAACGAGTGTTTATTTAGAAAAGGGAAGAGAGAATGAGCAAAGAGCTTTTTCAACTTACAACAATTCTAACGATTTAATCTTGCCTATCTCCGTTGGTATAGTCCCACTAATGTTGTTCCACATAAAATCCCTATTAAAGTGATTAACAAAAACAGTTATTGAAAAGCAAAGGAAAGCTACCATTCTGTAGAAGATGATTAATTGAAAAAACATACAGAAATACTATTGGAAAAGAGCAGAATGAAATACATCTTACTCACATTATCTTCATATGAGATAGATTGCCAAGTTCTGCAGATAAGTGTCCAGACAGATTCATATTCAGTAATGAACTGCCAGGAAAATTGCATGTTAACCAATTTTATGTCTATAAAACTGTAAGATAGAGCATAAAAGGAATTGAAATTATACATTTCTTTGACATGAAGATATTTATCGTCTGGTGTAATATTATAGCAGAAAATTCCGGTCCAACTTGAAGTACATGGATCCCCTCTATTCCAGTTTCCAAGACGATGATATGGATCGGTCAAACTTTTTTTGATGTTTTTCAATGCTTTCACTGCAGGAAACATTTAAAACTTATCATGGTTTTATCAAGAATTAAAAGACACCATGTTTGTGGGTTTTTGTGTTCGTGAAATTGAACAAAACTTATCTAAGTTTCTTTCATGATTTTTACAAGTGTTTCTGTCCTCTGCCAACAGATAATGATAGAATTTGAATACGAAGACGATATTGAAGAGAGAATGGAGAAGTTCAGAATAATGTAACATGTTTATTATATTCAGCTTAATCCATTGCCATAATGTCCAAATGACTAAATTTGTTTTCATCTCTCGTAATATTATAATAACAATTCACCAACATTAGGTGAACGGATTAATGGACAAAAGGAATTGATCATAAAATTAGCATGATCGTTTTCGTCTGACTACTAGGAGTGAGTGAAGTGTTCACCTTAAACAATGAATTAAAGGGGGAAAATAGCTGTTATTTTGCTCCTCCTTTTTTTTCATTTTTTTTTTTTTTTGAAAGAAAAATAAAGATTCAAATGAAAAATGAAATCAGTAACAATATATAGTATTGTATAGCATATCTATTGGTTTGAATGCCTCAATTGAGGTTTGCTTCTCATTTAAATAATAGAATTACAACCTCTAAATAAGGTAAATTATAATTAAATCTCTTATAATAATAATGGTATAATTATGTACAATCAAATCTCTTAGATTAGGAAATACAATCAAATCTCCTATATTAAGAAATAAAATATATTTGGTGAACTCATTGACATCCTCCTCAAATTGATGTTGGACAATCAATAAGCATCAATTTGTCAACCATAAACGGGTGGGAATGCGAGATAGAGCTTTGGTAAGACATCATCTGTTTGATTTTCGGTGGAGTTATGAGGAAGAGAATCACATGGCAACCAAGCAATTCACAAATAGAATGTCAATCTACCTCAATATATATGCTCGATATGCTCATGAAAAATCAAATTACTAGCAATCTAAATAGTACTCATGTTATTAACAAGAAGAGGAGTAGGAGAAAATTGTGGAACGCCAATTTTCCCAACAAGTCCCGAAGCCATACGATTCTAGAACGGGCTGACGACATAACCCAATATTTAGACTCAATGGAAGACTTCGAGATGCAAGCATGCTTCTTTTCGAAAAAACACGTGCACCGCTAAGAAATATACACCATGTGGTGATGGAACGACGAGTATCAGCACAATCATCTTTAAATCCTACCAATTGAAAATAAGTTCCAAAAGAAAGAACAAATCGCAGTCCAAAAAACCTCTGAGATAACTAAGATGACGATGAACAACAGCTAAACGGGTCTGACATGGAGCTTGCATATACGAATTGATATGTTGGACAATGAAAGAGATACCATACCAGGTCAGGTAATGGTCAAATAATTTAAACACTGTACTAGTTATCGATATATCGAGGATTAGGTAAGGGTTCGCCACTATTCTGACGTAGTTTCAAATTGATCACCATATGAGTAAGAGTCAATTGTTATCCAGAAGACCGTCCAAGGAGAGAAGCCCCAGGATATATTTATGCTGATGCAAAAACGTGCCTTTAGAGGAATGCACCTCAAGTCCGAGAAATATTGAAGAGGACCAAGATCTTTAATATGAAACGAAGACTAGAGTTACAGGTCAATTAGCTATAGATTATACCTTGTAACTACAATACCATCAACATATACAAATAGTATAACAATTCTAGTAGCAATCATGCAAAAGAAGATAAAAGAGCATGACTTTGAGTAAATGTGAAATCCAAAATAGTAGTATGAAATTTTTCAAACCATGCCCACGATGCCTATTTCAAACCATAGCGAGACTGCTTCAAGTGACAAACCTCAACAGAAGAATCAGAAAAAATGTTGGATGAGCTATAAAGATTTCTTCCTTCAGATCACCATGTAAAAACGCATTACTCACATCCATTTGCCCAAGTGACCATCCTTTTGAGGTAGCAATGGCTATAATAGACAATGGTCATTTTGTGGCCACAGGAGCAAATATTTCGTCATAATCAAAATCTATTCTTATCGATATCTGTGTGCTACTAGACGAGCTTTATACCTATTAAGTCATTCGCAATGTAACTAGATGGTGTAAACCCATTTGCACCCAATGAGCTTAATCTCAAGGAAAAAGAAAAGGAATGATGTCCCAAGTGTGATTATCGTGACGAGCATAAAGTTCATCTTGTATAGCTCTACAGCCAATACTTTTAAGTAGAATCCTGAAAGTAAGACTTAGGCATAGAGGTAATTTTAAGAATAGCTTGAAAAACAAAATGAGAGAACTCAAATCTATTGGAGGTCATGAAACTTGAGTAGATCGATGAAGCTCATGTAAAACGGGATCAAACTTCAGTTTAGATATAAGAGTCAATCGGGTGTGACGTTGTTAATAGATAATACCGACTTAAAATGATTAACGGGACACATTATCAAAGGAAGGGAGCAAAGTAGACAAAAAAGGAACATCCCAATCCGTATCACTAAACCTCAACAATTGAAAATAAGTTTCAAAAGAAAAAACAAACCGTAGTCAAAGGTACCTTTGAGATAGTGAAAAAGACGACAAACAACAGCTCAACGGGTTGGCAAGGAGCTTGCATAAATTGATTGTTCTATTGGACAACAAAAGAGATATCAGGTTAGGTAACGGTCAAATAATTCAAACTCTTTACTAGCTACCAATACATCGAGGGGTGAGGTAAAGGTCTCAATTTTCCTGACATAGTTTCATATTGATCTCCTCTTGGGTATGCTTACATTGATGCAAAAACGCGCCTTTATGGCAATGCACCTCAAGTCCAAGAAATACTGAACAGGACCAAGATCGTTCATATTAGACGAAGATTTGAGTTATTGTTGAAGCTGGTTAATTAGCTGCAAATCAGACCTTGTAATCACAATATCATCGATGTATACAAGTAGTATAACAATTCCAATAACAGTCGTGCGAAAGAAGAAAAAAGAGTCATACTGACTTTGAGTAATATGAAATCTGAAAGAATAGTACAAAATTTCAAACCATAGAGAGACTGCTTTAAGTGACAAACCTCAACTAAAGAATTAGAAAACATATTGATAAGTGTATTTTGTACACTTATCTAGGCCATTAAATTAGAGTATTTTTAAGTAATTTAGATGAATTATAAC
>CAIGRR010339411.1:0-13250 GCA_903798365.1 Fraxinus sp. 1973-6204 | reverse complement strand
TTCGTTTAGCTTTGATCCACTTTTTATTTAGCCTCCAAACTTCTACCTTGCCATTTTCGATGTAATGGGACTTTTCTATTTCATCCGATTCAATTTCAACTATGTGGACTTCCACTCCTACATCGGGCTTAATGACAAAATCAATTTTGGACAATTAATAAAGTCGAAAAAATGTGAGTTGATTTCATTCTCATTGATTGCAACATCCTCATTTGATTCTGTTGTGATCAACTCGTCATTCTCTTTAATCCCTTCTTCCATAGTCAACATATCTTCGGGTTAAATGATCGGTCCACAATCTAGATCCACAGACAATGAGAAGTCGATCCCGTTGACTCCTTCGGATGGATTGTACCCCCGTTGTTGAAATCGTTCACAGTACATGCAATCTCCCATAAACATATCGTTTTCATCCAACTCGGAAAGTTTTTTAAAGTACTTTACAAGTACCTGCTCGTTCAATAGGGGAGGACCATCTCTCATAAGTTTGATGTCCTCAACCAATCGTCAGGTACAAAATCTCCTACGAGCATGTACTCTTCATCAGATTTTTCAATTGTTTGTTTTCTACACATCAAATATTTTCAGAATCTCAGAAGTTTCGACTTGTGTAAACTAGTGTAAGAGAACAAGCATTTTCTAGTACATTGCACCGCGTAATAATTTTCACAACTTGGATATCTTCCAAACATATTTTGATAATCCATGTAGAAATTTGTCATTACGACAAATTTGTTACTTTACCAATGTCAGAATCATGCATATATATCTGAAAAGTATAAAGAGAGATTACCAACACAAGATAGATTAAAACTTAAGAGGTTAGTTAAACGATATAAAAAAGTAAAACGAGAAAAAAGTAAATAAAAAAATTGTTAAAGCTATGATTAATTAAATTAGTAGTCAAATTAAAAATAAATAAGGAAAAAAAATTCAAATTAAAGCTAAAATGAATTAAAACTTGATTATTTGATTTTCCGTAAGTGAACGGGATCGTGAACAAGTAATAAAGTTGTTAATAGAGTATCGAACCCACGAGAACTATGTGTTTGACCGAATTAAAATTAATTGCAACTTTAATCGAATATCAAACTAACTTTGTGAGTTTTTCTATACTAATACCTAAATTATCAATTAAATGTGTTTTTCAAATGTGTGAGATACACTGATAAAATGTCGAATCCACCTTATTATTTCATTTTTAGCACAAAGAATTAAAGTGACAATTTGAAATCATTCATGTTGGTCAATGTTCCTAATTTAATTGAAAATCTCTCTCGATAGTTATCAAATATATTCTCTTCATGTGACATTCCTATCTCTCGATGAAATATTCGAATATGATAAATGCATTAAACGATCTAGAATACATATGAAAACCATGTAAAGTATAGATGTATATCTCTATCATCTATCGAACCTTACAATATTTATTATATCATGCTTAAACCCTATTGTTTCTCTCGATAACAATAAAATCCACTATCAATTCAAATGGTGATCAAGCAATTGAAAAGAATGAAAAAACGATAATAAACATCCACAAATCAAATCAAATTAAAGTCCAAATAATTAATTAAAAACTAAAAATATAAATATAAGGGTTCATCTCATCCTAAAAATGTATAAAATTANTTCAATTGGTGATCAAGCAATTGAAAAGAACGATAAAACGATAATAAACATCCATAAATAAAATCAAATTAAAGTCAAACTAATTAATTAAGAATTAAAAATATCATAACAAGGGTTCATCCCATCATAACCATGTATAAAACTAGTCTAGCATATTGAAACTACAAGAAATAATATTTAAGTGAAAATATATGACCCGAATTCTTGATAAATTGAGAAGATGAAGATGAATCTTGAAATTTTGAATCTCGTCAATGGTTATCGATGAATCTCTACTTGTGCCTTCTCTTCTTTGGCCAAAAATCAGGTCTGAATCTTTACTTGATTGAATTCTTGTAAATCCACTTCAATTCTCTCACAAAATTATGAAATTTCCTTTGAGGATAATAATTAATGAATATTGGAGTATAATATGTATATTAGAGGTTTTCAATATGTATTCTGCTGTTATGTATTTGTAGGAGCAGAAAATTGATTGAAAAAACGTCCAAAATGACTTCCAAAAGAGTTCCAATAGAATATGGAAAGTTCCATTCGCGCGTGAATTTTTTTGTCTATGCACAACATTCAGTATTTTGGCCATAAATTTCTCTCTCGATAACAGATTGATATGATTCAAAGTATGTTGGAAAGCTAACTCAAAGAGATAAAACTTTACTGGAAATATAATATTTCCAATTCGGACGTTTACTATACCAAATATCGGTTTTAATGTTCGACTAAAAATTTGGAATATAACTTATGCGATTGGAAATTGATTTTGATAATATTTTGATCATATTCCTTTCCGTTTTTAGTTTTAATTCCATACAATTGTCTCCTACAAAATCTTCTTGTGGTCTGAACCAACTATTGAATATTTGCAAATTTGTCCTCAAACTTTTAATTTTGCTCTTTTTCACCAATTTTCGCTTCTTTCTTTCGATTCATCGTTCAACCATTGAGTTTTACTTATTTATGATATATTTTGTGAGAAGAACTATCAAATATCGCTATTTTAGGACCCCAAATAAATGTATAAAATACACTTATCGATTCCTGCTACTGCTCCACGCATCCCTTCCATCAAGGAAGTCATTGCTAATTGAATAAGTGTCAATGTGACGGTAAGTTGATTCCATCATCCTTGTGCGAGTCTAAATTGTCATGAAATTCCAGGCTATTTGTCTTACGGTTATGAAGCTTCTAATATACATTTTTATGTCTAAGTTCTGTAACACACCCAGATCTGGAAATATTATCATTTAACTTTATCTTAAAATCATAAATGTAGAAAATGATTAACATTTTCTTTGACAAAATAAATATCAATGACTCATTATTTTAAAATAATTTGCACCTAATAAAATATAGAACAATTAAATCGAATGTTAACTTTAATTACAAAAAAAAAAATGAATCCAGTATTTAAATATGATAGTACTGAGTCTGTATCACCACAAGTCGTCATCTCGAATTATCTTGCGTTCATCATCTGAAAATGGGAAGGGATAACATGGGATGAGTTCACGCTCACTAAGCATACCTCATGCATATGATGCATGTTTATGATATGCATATGAATTTCTTTAAAATAAAGCATTTTTCATTATGTATTCCCTTTCTTTCATTTCTTTAAAAAACTAACATTGTCGTTGTGAGCTCACTTGATATATCACATAACCAATTAGAATGCAATGGACAATTATTATTTAGAATCCGATCGAGTCCTATTAGTAGTACTGCAAAGCGGTTAACATTAACATTGTCATTGAACATTGGTTGGGTGCGCTGGTTCCTCACACCCCATTTCCTACTTACACCTTTCATGACATAGACATACACATTGTAACAAAACATTCGGGATACATATCTTTAAAAACATTCCTTAAAACATTGACATTTGAAAACTTTTATTTCCTTGAAAGTTCGTGTATGCTTATGGATGCATTGGTATGTATAAATATGTATGAAGCACTTATGACATAAAAACGTAATAATCAAACATCATATTCACACAAGGACAACTAAGATAACACATTTATACATTTAACCATATGATGTACGCATGAAAACGAGGGAAGATTTACTTACCTTTAATCTTTAGAAATTTACTTTTTAGAGTAGCACATAGAGATGTCTTCGGTCGTCCACTTTGTCGACGTACGAAATTCTAGTGCAATATTATTTATTTAGAAACTTTAACAAAATTCATATTTATATGTGAACCCATTGCATTGCTCTATTGGATTGATTAATTTATTATCGTTGTTGTAAATCCTGTGTAAATAAAAGTGAAAGAATTTTTCTAAAGAAAAACAAAACTTCCATACTAGAATAATTAAGGAAAAATCTGCCCTATAACAAGGAAACCATTACAAAATGAAGTATTCAAAAATCCAAACGAAGTGACAAATATTAAAAATTTAATGGAATTAGCCCATAGAAAATATTATTTTAAAAGTTACTTGCATCTTAAGAGAATATACTAAATTCTTGATTTCAAAAGCCATATTACAAACTAAGTTCAATAAACAAAATTATGACAAGTCGGTGCACATAAATATAAAACTTATCTTCATTCAACCTAATATTTTTGGAAATAAATTACCCAATTTCAATTAGTGGAATGATTACAGGCTGCAAATTCGCAAGTAGCTTTGGCTTATCAGCTCTACCAGAAGAAATTTTCTGGGCCAAGATACGATGCTTTGGTGAAGAAAGGTGCCAAGAAGCAGAGACTGTTATGGGCCTCAACTAGTGTCAAGAGTCCAGCTTACCCTGACACGCTATATGTGGCTCCTCTGATTGGACTTGACAGCGTGAGTTATCTTTTATTTTTTCAGTTGAATTGACCAGAAAAAGGATTATGTATACTTCTGACCTCTTTTTACATTATAGGTTTCAACTATGCCCGATCAAGCACTCCAAGTCTCCAAGCCTTCATTGACCACAGTTCCGTTGCAAGGACGATTGATTCTAGCATCTCGGTAGCCGAGGGCATCTATACCCTTGAGAAATTAGGTATCGATTGGAACTTCGTTGGTCAGTAACTTGAGGCTGAAGGAGTGGAGTCTTTCAAGAAGAGTTTCGATAGCTTGATTGACAGACTGCAAGAGAAGGTGAATTCTCTCAAGCTAGTCTGTTGAAATTCAGAATTACACTTGGTCACAAGCTGAAGATTGCAAGCAGGAACAATCGAGAAGAGTCTAGAAGATGCATCAGCAGAAAATGCACTGCAGGGAACACACGCACATGCTGGAGAGAAATAGATTCCAATTCTGTTAGTTGTGGATGAGTAGTGTACCAATAGTTTCTTGACACTTGTATAGAGTTGTTAGAATTTGTTGTATATATATTTGTGATTGAATCTCCATATAATATAGTGAATTAAATGAATGAAATCGTCATTGCACATTTCCTCTTCTTCTTGATTCGTATTCTGGTTAGCTGGAAACTGATAATTTTCCTTCTTTTATTTATTGTCCTTTTTCTTATATGGTATCAGAGCATGAAGAACATGCTGCCCAATCAGGAGAGGAGTATCAGCAGCAAGCTTTGAGGGTACAGGTCTAGGTGTACGCACAGGCCAAGTCTGAAGCATAGTAAATTGGTACATGGTCTTTAAGTAGCATAGAAGCAGAGCTGTGTGCCAATCATTGGCGATGAAGATAACATCTTCCCCATATGGCCCTGAGAAATATTTGATGCTGGTTAAATTCAGAACTCTTGGTGCCATCAAAGCTGCCTGACATAACAAGCTGAAGCGAAGTTGGTTGTCCTTGTAATCTGTTCCAGCATTCGGTTCCTTGCTGGAGTTTATTTAAGCATTTCCAGTTTTTCTTTTACTCATCAATGTTGATGATGTTTGTCTTCAGCAAATGCACTGTTTTAGAGCCATGCATGCTCACTTATTCCGGTTGAATTATGTTGTTTTTCTCTGGATTGCTTCTCCGTTGGACGTTATTTTCTAGATCCTTCTTCTATTTGCTATGTAGTTAGTTTGTAAGAAATTTACTCTATAAATAGAGTAATGTATTCACATTATTACTTAAGCTTGATGATTAATAAATTGTTCTTCTTCTCAAGTTCCTCAATATGTTTTCATATTGAATCTATCCTTTAATTTTTCAATATAGTCAGCCTGTAAGCAGTACTAGTTATCCCGTTTAGTCGAAGGACGAGTTAATAAAGTGATTGAGTTTCCAATCACGGTTTGCTGTAAAGCATGTCAGTGAGTGTTCTATAAGAGTGTAATGATGTATGATTAAGTTTTTATAATTCTCCTTGAGAACATTCAAATTAGAATTGTGGTGGTGGTGCTATTTGTGCATTCTTTATCTGTTCTGGACAGAGAGACGCAGTTCAGGAAACAAAGCCGATTTCTAAATCAACCAAGGCCAATAATAAGGTTAAATCAAGATGCCAAATGCAACAAATGGATATTTCCACTGCCTTAATTTGAAGTCCGTTGGGTCTTCACGTTTCATCTTAAAAAGCTAATTTTGCTAGAAGGGGAGATACAAATATTTTATATGTCGATTCTTATTTATATTCAATTAAGATGTTATCATGTACTCGTTTGAGAATACTGTTGTAATAAATAGTCCCAGATAACACCAAGTAGATAACAAAAATTAAAGAATACCGGTGATTTTTCGCCTTTAGACCCAGATGTTCACCCGGCTAATCACCACGTTAGGCATCCACCAAAGTGGTTATCGCTCTAATCCACTAGAAACCAACAAAGATTATCAATACAAGAGTCACAATACAGAAATCCAAACGGATTTAGCCCTCAGACCCAGTTTTCTTCTCTCAAAAATTCTCAACCTCGATTACACCAAGTAGACAAAGATTATTGCTCAACCAAGAATAGAATCACCAAAATTACACATCAATCTATACTAGACTTCACCAAGAATATCTAGAACCAACAGATTACAGACAAAAACTAAGGCTGCGTTCTCTTTGTCGTTTTCGGGCCATTTTCTGTTTTCGATTTTCCAAAACGATGAAAATGCGTTCTCTTTGCTATTTCCGAAAACGTGTTTTCGAAAACGATTTTTTTTTTTTAACTGAAAACGCCAAAACAATGTTTTGGCTGTTTTCCAACCAAATCAGGCAAAAATTGGCAAATGTTGAAAACACGGGAAACACGGCAAATGTTGTAATGGAAGCTCTTCCCTATTCAAGGGCATTTTTCAATTTCTTATATTTTTTAGGTAAGGATGATAATAAGGCTACTGATTGTTGATCATCAGAAAGAGCTTCGTCGCTGTTGGTAAGATCTTGGGATAGTTTATTAAATCTATCAAGATTTGTTTCAAAATCACAATTGGGATCTAACTTGAAATTGAAAAATTGTTTCCACAAGTAACATTTATTGGGAGGAGTCTTGATTTTATACAGAGATTCAAACTTTATCCAAATTTCAGCTGCAGTCTCAGTCTTCCCTATTTCTTTAATAACACTATCAAATAGATGCAAGAAAATAGTGTTCAATGCAACTTCACCTTGTTCAATTCTTTCACTATCAGCAACTTCTTCACACCAAGACTTCATTTTTCACTATAGAGATTAAAATCTCCTTTGCCATTCCAAATTTCAACATCAACTTTTGTACTTCCCATATTTAAACTTTGAAAAACAATGAATGTTTGACAGATTATAAAAAATTAAGACAGATTTTGATGTACAGAGTATAGAGAATACCAATTAACAAATATACACACACAAAGTGCTAATGTGCATAAGCAAATCACACAAATGTACATGTATACGATCACATAAACATGTAACTCCAATATATCCATATCACAGAATATACAACTTTCGAAAATCAGAACTTAGTGGAATTGAAGAAACCGTCAATCTTCGTCCCTTCAGATTCTAGGGTTTTCACATAAAACCCTAGACAAAGGAAGATCCAAGAATATCTTCATATCAAATGGTAATAAGAGAGATAAGGTTAGAAATTCGTTACCAAAGGTCTTAGTTCAACAGTGTAAAATAGTGAATACCAATACTATTTTACTTTTTCTGCAAAGATGAAGATCTGACCCTTTACAGTATAGATCTGTGAAGATCTAAGGTTTTGATCGTCAAGAACACTAGAAAAACTCATATCGAAGGATTTAAGTGCAGATTGAAGAGCTTTGATACCATTGTTGTAATAAACAGTCCCAGATAACACCAAGCAGATAACAAAAATTAAAGAACACTAGTAATTTTTTGCCCTCAGGCCCGGATGTTCACCCTAGAAAGGGCTAATCACCACGTTGAGCATCCACCAATGTGGTTATCGCTCTAATTCACTAGAAACCAACAAAGATTATCAATGCAAGAGTCACAATAGAGAAATCCAAACGAATTTAGCCCTCAGACCCAGTTTTCTTCTCTCAAGAATTCTCAACCCTGATTACACCAAGTAACCAAAGGTTATTGCTCAACCAAGAACAAAATCACCAAAATTACATAACAATCTACATTAGACTTCACCAAGAATATCTAGAATCAACAGATTATAGATGAAAATCAAGAGTTTTCAAAGAGAGCACGGAGAGCAAAGAATTAGAGAAAACCCTAGGCAAATATCTCAAATCATCGTCAAAATGAAGAGTCAACCAAATAATACAAAAATCAAAAGCATCCAATGGTTAGACCACTTCCAAATGGCATCATGAAAACCTTTCAAAATAATAACCAAAGTCGCATTTCAACAAAACGCGAGAATGCACAAAATGGAAAGGAAGGCAAACGGGTACATTGTATTAACTTGGGCTGCACTCAGTATTAATTGGGCTGTATTATTGGGCCATATAAATGGGTTACATCATTGGGCCAAAGTGTTAAGTACAATGTTTAACAAATACGAAATTAAACTTGACTACGTTTGATTCAATATGCAAACTTGATGCTCCTGGTTGAATTGTAAAAAAAAAAAAAGGAGAAAATGGAAATATTTTAAAATAAGAAAAGAATAAAAGGCAAGCATGAAAATGAAAGGGTGGGACTGAGATGGTGAGTTAACAAGAGATGAGGTTGTTATCTTCCCGCGAATGTTTCACTGTTCTACTAAATACCCTTCACTCCAAGGGACTAGAAACCTCTTCCCGTCTCTCTCTCTCTCTCTAAATGTTTATGGTGTTAATTTCGGCCATGAGATTGTTTCCTAAGCATTTCCCATCAAACTTGTCCTCCATCTTCATGTCTGCGTAGTGTTTGTCGAAGTTCCACCGACCCATCAACCTCATTTGGTTAGTATACTTTTTTCTTCTTCAATCTTCTATAAGTTTACCTTATTGATTACTATGGGGAGTTTCGTTTTCTTTTTTCTACTTTTGATTGATTACTAATTCTTTTTTTCTTTATTGAAGAGTGAGATGGAAGATTGGAGCATAGCCCCCTAATTGAT
The DNA here is from genome assembly GCA_903798365.1 of Fraxinus sp. 1973-6204. Taxonomy (NCBI): domain Eukaryota; kingdom Viridiplantae; phylum Streptophyta; class Magnoliopsida; order Lamiales; family Oleaceae; genus Fraxinus; species Fraxinus sp. 1973-6204. The sequence goes on along the minus strand of CAIGRR010339411.1, from coordinate 4,219 downwards.
CGAAGACAAGTTGTAATGTTATCTATTGCGTTTTTAACAACGGATTTTTTCAGTTCTCGAAGAGGTGAAGCTTTTGCTACAGCAGACTTTGTTGACAGTAATATCCACTGTTTCTCTTTTTTAACCTTTTCCTGTTAATGTCGGCTACCTTCTCCTTGTCTGCTTTTCTTTTTGGAAACAAAGAAATACTGAGTGCAAGAGTCTACTATTCATGTTTATGTATCACAATAACTTGTGACAGTGCAAGCAACTACACAAGAAGTTTTGTTCACTACTATTTAGCAGTGTTGTAATAGCACGCCCAAGCAGCGGCTAAGGGCCGCCTAAGTTCGAAGCTCGGGCACCTAGCTTCGCGCTTAGGCGCTTTTTTTGTTTTTCTAAAGGGGTGGATTTTTTCCTTCCATTGTTTTGTCTTCCCTAGGTGCTCTTTATTAATTTTTTATTTTTTTTCTTTTTTTAAAAAAAAAATCTTTTATTTGACTTTAGTTTATAAATTTTTTTATTTTTTAAAAAACATTTTATTTGACTTTAATTTCAAGTTTTTAAAAGATTTTATATGTACAAAAGTAAAAAAAAAAATGACATTATCTAACAAAGAGTTAAATAAGATTTAAGGTACGGTGTTATCTACAATATGTAATTATAATTTCGAGACTCATTATTTGTTGAAAACTCTGAAAGCAAGTCTAATTGTATAAAGTTCCTCTAGATCTATTAAGTAAGACTTGTTTAATTGAAAAATTCAAATTATGAAAAATAGTCTAATTTTTATATTTCAAAAATTTAAAAATTGTATAATTGACTAATTATAGAAATTACTAAATAAATATAGTATTTTACAATTTTAGATATTTGGTATATATTATTTTAATTATTAAATGATTTTTAGAATGATAAAAAATTTAAAATAATATTAAAATTAAGAAAACGCTTTTTTACGTCTTGGTCTCGCCTAGGCTTGTTTAAACTCATAAATCTTGAGGCTTCACCTACACGCCTAGCCATGTTGTACGCTTATTAGAACACTGCTATCTAGAATTTCTTGCTAGACTTGAAGTAAGTTATAGCATTCTCCATTTATATATTGAGAACTTGACGAGTAGAAATCAACAACAAATTAACCATTAGGATTAGTATGCAAGTAATATTCTATTTGATCAACTATTGTGTACTATTAGATGTAAATAACATATTTCATTGCACTTTACCACCCTTATTTTGCATTCCTACTTGGTACCCTATGGTTAGAAATAACCTATATATTGTTCATTTTTAAACCTTGTCAATTACCCTATTTTTTTTTAAGTTTCTCTATTATTATTATTATTATTATTATTATCATCATCATTATCATCATCATCATTATTATCATTATTTTTTATGTGAGATCTTTTATGGAAAAGTAGCATCGTAGATCGACTGTTGTTCTTTGATAGATAAGTGTTCATGTGCTATCTCTGTACATTGGTTAAACATTTATAACATTTATAACATTTGTTGTCATATTAGGCTATTTAGTGCAGCTGCAACCGAGCATAATCCAATTTATTGAATGCTCAACATGGGATGTAGGCGTTGAAAGTGGTCGTCGAACCTCTGAGGTTTAGGTCGAAAGAAGTCGCTTGCGTTGAATCTTTTTAATTTCTACATATCTTACTTTTCTGTAAAATCGTTTGTTTTCGCTTCTCAATACTAATATTGTGTGAAACTGGTCCTACAATGATATCAGAGCAATTACTGAGGAGCAAGATACCTTGATCTTGGAGAAAGTGGTTGAGACTAATATTTGTCCAAAGGCACCTATGAGATCTTGGGAATCTGAGATAAATCAAGTACGAGTGTGTAACTTGAGGATCTTGGAGGAGAAATCTCTAAAATAGAGTATTTTGTTCTCTATTATCGTGTTTTCTTTTGAGTTTTGGTCTGCATGTTCTATGCTTGTGCTTGAGATTTGCTAAATTTTTGAAATATTGTTTAATAAGTGTATTACTATGATTTGTGATTGACACTAATCTGTGTTCTTACTATTCTTTGCAAATATATGAAAATTTTCTTCTATCCGTGAGTAATACTTGCCTATAATATGGATTCTGCTAAGTTTGAAGTTGGCCAGTTTGATGGAAAAGGTAATTTCAATATGTGGAGTCAAAAATGAAGGTCATTTTAATGCAAATGAGATGTGTTAGGGCTCTAGATGATAGTTGACATGCTGACTTACTTCTTGCAAAGAAATCTGGATTTGAAATTTGCTTGGAGTACTATTTTCTTATGCTTATTTGATAATGTGATAGAACTATTGGTGAAACAAAAAGTACTTTTGAATTATGGACTAAACTTCATGCTAAATATGTGATAAAAACTACTCCCAATAAAAGTTTTCTACTTAAACAATTCTTTTCTTTTAAAATGGATCCCTCAGTTGATTTGGATGAAAATTTGAACAAATTTACAAAACTTACTCAAGACTTAGCCAACTGTAATGAAAAATTTCAAAGGATCAGATGACTCTAGTCTTGTTAAACTCCATTAGTAACAAATATAAAGACATCAAAGTTGCTATAGAGTATGGTAAGGAAGAACTTACCACTAATATTATAATAAATGCCTTAAAAAATAAGGCTCTAGAGATGAAAGCTGAGTCTTGTAATAGTTAAAATGGATAGTTTGATAGTAAAAAGGAAAGTCTTTGGTAAATCAAATTATCACTCTAAGTATTTTATTGAAAATAAAAATAAATTGAGTGATAAGAATAAGTCAAAAAATAAGACTAAAGGCAAGAAGTGTTATTACTATGAAAAGTTGGGTCATTTTCCTAAAGATTGCTTTAAGAAGAAAAATGACAAAGAGAGGATTGATGATGGGAGTAATGCCTTAGTGTATAATAAAGCTAAGGCTGAAAATGGTTTAGTCATTCTTAATGTGGAGAAGAAACTGAGTGATGAATGAATACTTAACGCAGGTGTTCTTTCCATACGTGCCCTAATAAAAACTATTTTCTTGATTTTAGAAAAATTGTTGGTGGGCAAAGTTATAATAGGAAATAATATCACTTGTAAAGTTAAAGGGATAGGTACTATAAAATTGTTATTAGATAATGGTAATGTTCTGTTCTTGAAAGGAACAAAATATGTTTCTGACTTAAAGAGGAATCTGGTGTCATTAGGTATGTTAGATGACATGAAGTTTAACATAAATTTTGGTCAAGAACACATTTCGATTCTTCGGGGCAATGATTTAATCAGAAGTACTCCTAAGAGACATGGTCTCTGTTTTTCTGAAAGCTAAACCCTTACTTAGTTTGACTACTTCTGCTTTATCGGAGAACTTTACACTTGCAAAACTTTGGCATGATAGACTTGGCCATATTGGCAAAAAGAGTTTGAGTTCTTTACAAGCAAAAGGAGTTTTTGGAAAATTAAATCTTGGTGATTTTGGTTCTTGTAAATAATGTGTTATAGGGAAACAAGTCGAACTACATTTTTCAATTGGAATTCATAAATCCAAACAAATATTGGAATGTTTACATGCTGATTTGTAGGGTCCTGCTGTGTGCACTCTATCCGGTTTCAAATATTATCTGTTGACCATTGATGATTTAAAAAAAAAAAAATTGGGTTTTCTTACTAAAAAATAAAGATGAGACTTTTCTGTTTTCAAAGACAGAAAAACTTAAGTTGAAAATCAAACTGATCATAAAATAAAAAAATTTAGGACTAGCAATGGTTTAAAAATTTGCAATCATGAATTCAATAATTTTTGCAAAGAACATGATATTTTAAGACATAGAATTGTCGCTTATACACCTCAACAAAATGGAATAACTGAAAGAATGAATAGGACTTTATAAAATAAAGTTAGATGCGTGCTTTTAAGCTCTGGTTTACATAAACTGTTTTAGGGTGAAGCTGTTAAATCTGCTGCATATCTTGTTAATAGAACTCATACTAGCGCTCTAAATTTTGATGTTCCTGAATCTGTTTGGTCTAATAATTCTGTGAATTATTCTCACCTGAAAGAGTTTGGTTGTCCTACATATGTTCATCAAAATATTGGTAATTAGAACCTAGAACACTTAAATGTGTTTTCTTGAGTTATGATGAAAATGTTAAAGGCTACAAATTATGGGTAAAATGTGAAAAGGGTATAGGGTCTTTGTTAGAAAAGATGTCATTTTAATGAATCTTTAATACCATGTTAAGTAGAGAAAAAAATGTCTTAA
>CAIGRR010339364.1:0-13346 GCA_903798365.1 Fraxinus sp. 1973-6204 | reverse complement strand
CATTCTGGAACCCTAGACCTAAAAACCTTAACTTTATATATTTGCACATAACTCCTTGACTTTTTACAACTTTTACAATTCAGTTCATTTTGTTTATAGAATTGCCAATTTACTACATAAAACCTAATAGTTATGTAGTCGAAATGCTTTCTAGTAATGTTTAACAAAGATAAGAGGAGGGTTGGTCACCATTACAGTGAACCAGTTGATTGAATTGCATTCATTTTTTTATTTTTTCAAAAATACACAAGGAGAAAGCTCTACATATACACCGAATCAGATCTTCAAAATCAGAAATTATTTATGAATACAAACTAAACATAACAGCTATAGGATCAACAACACGGCTACTTTCTATCATTCACGCAGATTCCATTTTTGGTGAAACAACCACTCTATTTTTCAATTGTAGAACTATGTCTCCTTCTTTGTAAGAGGTCAACGGATAATTTCAAAACTTACAGACAACTTCTCTTGTTCACATGATTTGCATTTTCTGTTGCATTTAATTCAAATATCTATCTCATTACTCCCCCTCAAGATGGAGACACAATTGATTAAATCCCCATCTTGCCTAAGAGATATTGGAACTTCTTTGAACCAATTACCTTCGTCATCACATCTGCAACTTGTAAATTTGTTGAGATGTGAAATGTCTTTATCAAATCGGCTTATATTTTCTTCCTCACAATATGACAGTCAATTTCGATGTGTTTTGTTCTCTCATGGTAAATTAAATTTGAAGCAATATGAATAGCTGCTTGATTATCAAAGAATAATTGTATCGATTACTCAACAGATATGCCAAAATCATTCAATAAACCTTTAAACCATACCAACTCACAAGTTGTTGCAGCCATTGATCGATATTCTACCTCAACTGAGGACCTAGACATGGTCCTTTATTTCTTTGACCTCCATGATATCATACCAACTCCAAAGAAGATGCAAAACTCGATAATGGACCATCTATTTTCTGGACAAGTACCCCAATCTGCATCACAAAAGGCAGTTACCTACAATTTACTTTTTGCTGAATAAAGCAACCATTGTGATGGGATGTCTTCAAATATCTTACTACCCTCAATGCTTCCTTCAAATGCACATCTTTCGGCTGAATAAGATATTGACTTAGGACCTGTACCAAGAATGATATATCAAGCTTATTTAGTGTTAGCTAAAGTAGCCTTTATATTAATCTTCTATACTATCTAGGATAAGCCAATGCTTGTTCTTTTTCCTCGTTGAGTTTCAAATTCTGTTCCATAGGAAATTGGACAGATTTAGCGCCAAGAAGTCCGTAGTCTTGTAGAATTTCCAGCGTGTATTTCCTTTGGCAAATGAATATCCCTTCCTTGGATTGGGAAACTTCTATGCCTAGGAAATATTTCAACTTTCCAAGGTCCTTTAGCTTAAAATGGTATGCTAAATATTGCTTCAGTTTCTGTATTTCTTCTTTGTTATCTCTTGCAATTACCATATCATCAACGTATACAAGCATTACAGTAAAAGCTCACAATGATGGATAGAGTATATTTCAAGTGTGTAGGTGAAAGTTTAGAATAATTAAGAACTAAAGCAAGAGAATAATTATTACCTCTAGGGGCTATTACATCAGAAGGAAGAGTGCTTGAAGGTACCAAGGAAGATGAAAATCGTTGAGGAATTCGGGTCTATTTCTGATTCTAGTGGATCTACAGGGTTCTTGGAGATAACATGGTTCAAAAAATGGTAAAAGAGATTATTCAATAGCTTCTAAAGTAAGAGATTCCTCATGATTATGGTTATCAATTTCAAATGTTGTTTCCTGCAAAAAATAAAAATTGTCACTTGTTTGTGAAGGTTGATCAAAACTCTCTGAGATGGGATTTGGTATAACTGGGACATCACCTAGAATAGTGATTTCTAGTGTAGGCAGCATAGAAGATAAGTTGTGATTTTGTTGAAAAGAAAATGTGTCTTCATAAAAGATCACATCTCGACTACTTATGGTTTCTCTCATTTTCAAGTTAAAGACTTTATAACCTTTTATTCCATTTGGATATCCAATGAACACACATTTCAGGCTCTAGGATTAAACTTATTTTTGTGGGGATCAAGATTTGATGTATAGCATAAACATCCTAATGTTCATGAGTGTGAATAGTCAGCTGTTTTGCCAAAGAAAAGCTGGTAAAGACTTTAATTTTTCAAATTTAGTGAGGGTGTCCTATTTATGAGATAAGCAACAATTATATGCACGCTCCCCAAAATTTTAACGGTAGGCTAGCTTGAAAATGCAAGGCCATTGCTACATTCAACAAGTACAAGTGTTTTCTTTCTACTACCAAGTTTTTTTTATGGTGTGTACACACAACTTTACTGGTGGAGCACTCCTCTTTTGAAACTCCTTTCTTTGGTCAGATCTTACAGTCTTTTATTTTGCATTTGAACTAATTTTCAATGAGGCTAAAAAAACTATCAATGATGTTTCTGGTTTGATTTTTGTTTTGTCATAGGACAAACCCATGATGTTCGGCTGTGATCATTGACTACTGTGAGAAAATAGTGAGCTCCATTAAATGATGAAATAGAAAAAGGGCTCCAAATATCAAGGTATATTAAACCGAAAATAGCTTCCACAAAATGGTGACCAGAGGAAAAAGGTAACATGGTCTATTTTCCCATATGGTAAGCATCACAAAAGAAATTTGTATAAAACCTAGGAATACTAGAGTCTATGCTATGTAGTAAATTCATTCCTTGATCAGAGAGATTTCCCATTCTGCGATGTAGGAGCTTAGCTGCCAAAATCAAAATAAAGTTCGATGGGGACAACAAAATGATTGGTTCGAGACTGGTCTAGTTGTAGATCGCAGAGACCTCGGGCTTCCTTAGCAAATCTAATCATCTCCTTGGTTACCAGCTATTGGGTTTTCTAACCCAATTCTAGTCCAAATTTAGTCTAGGGCTTCGCGTTTTAGAGTATGGGGTTTGAAGATATCAAAATAGGGTCCAAGAAGGAAAAAGGACGGATTGACGACCCTGGACGGTCCTGGACTTTCGCTTGAGCGAGAGAAATAAAATTGGAACAACAAATCTGTCTCTAGTCTGTCACTAAGCCGTTACTCGAGCGATAAGCTCTCACCCGACTATCGCTCGAGCGAAGTCGAGAATCTTTTTCCTTATTTTTCGATTTATACGATTTTTTGATCTAGTTACCATGTTTTAGGATTTTGAACGGTTCCCCTATAAATAGTGGACTNCGTTACTCGAGCGATAAGCTCTCACCCGACTATCGCTCGAGCGAAGTCGAGAATCTTTTTCCTTATTTTTCGATTTATACGATTTTTTGATCTAGTTACCATGTTTTAGGATTTTGAACGGTTCCCCTATAAATAGTGGACTCTTCATTCAGTTTTGTAAGCAGAATATTACATAAATTGTATTGTCTCTCCATTGGTTGTTAACAAAGTATTATGTTCCTCTGCCAATTCATCTTCTTCCTTATTTTCTTTTTAATCTTGTTTTTTCTTTGTGCGATCTATACTTCATATCGTGCCATATCACCTCCTTAACAAGTGATATCAGAGCTAAGGTTCAGCAGTTCCGCATAGCAAGGATTTGATTCATTCGAGGTTTTTTGATTGATGGCTTCCATAAAGTATGACATTCCAATATTGGATCGTAGTACAAGATTCTCGTTGTGACAAGTGAAGATGAGAGCTATATTGGCACAGATGGATTTGGATGATGCTTTGTTGGGATTTGACAAGATTCTCACAATTTGGACAACAGATGAGAAGCAACGAAAGGATCGCAAGGCACTTTCGTAAATTCATCTTCATCTATCTAACAATATTCTTCAGGACGTCTTAAAGGAGAAGATAGCAACTACATTGTGGTTGAGACTGGAGCAATTATGCATGACGAAAAGTCTGACCAGCAAATTGCATGTGAAGTAGAGGCTTTATTCTCATCGCATGGCAGAAGGCCAATCACTGGAAGATCATCTAGCCGTGTTTAAGGAGATTGTTACTGATTTGACGTTAGATGTAAAATTCGATGAAGAGGACTTGGCCTTAATCCTGTTGTGCTTGCTATCTGGTTTGTTTTCGTCATTTAGGGACATGTTTCTGTATAGTTATTACAAACTCACCATTGAAGAAGCATATGATGCTTTGTACTCAAAGGAGAAGTTGAAGTATCTGGTTGGAGTTGGTTCCAGAGATGATGAAACTCTTATTGTTTGTGGTGATCGATGAAGGGACAAGTCAAGGGTGGATTACGACAATAGGATAAGGTTAATTCAGCTACAAATCGTGAAAGGCAATCAGATACTTCGGATGAAGCTAATATCGCAGAGAACTATGTAAGTGAGGGAGATCTTTTGACAATTTCTGATATAGAATCCAAGCCGACGAAGAGTGGATTTTAGATACAACTTGTAAATTTTATATGAGTCCCAATCGGGATCTGTTTGAATTATATGAAACGGTGACATAAGCTGTCATTGTCATGGGAAACAATGAATCTTGTCGAGTAGTTGGTATTGGGAGAGTCAGATTGAAGTTGGTAGATGGAACAATCAAAACACTTGGCCAGGTTCGACATGTTCCAGACTTGAAGAAGAACATCATCTCGCTTAGTACTCTGGATTAGAGAGTGTACACATTCTTTGGTGCAAGTGGAGTCCTGAAGGTTCGAAAGGGTATCTGTACTGTATTAGAGGGGCGGAGAAAGTCCCAGTTATACATCTTGCAAGGTCGGCAGAATCAGTGAAGAAACATCAGCATAGGTTTGGTACCGTGGTAGAAATACAGTTTGGTACAGTACCATTGGGAAGTGGCTCTGGGTCCATTTTGAAAAATACTACTCTGTCGAGTTTGGGAGGTATGGGTAATTCCCATTTACCACCACAGTCTGCAGTTCCATAGTATACAACGGCTAAGGAGAGACCCATTGGAAATAGGTTTGGGGATACTGATTTGGATGTGCATGCTTTTGGAGTTATTGAAGATAACGAGTCTAGTTAGGGGCCTTCGGTTAAAGCATTTAGTGGAGATTCTGCTACATGGTGTGTTTCAACCCTGTTTGGTAAATTTTGAATGCATTGTGAATTTTGGGAATCCAAGGGTTGGGTTCATTTGTATCCGTGCTTGGATATGGTGGAAAATGAAGAGTACTTTTGAGTGTTGAAGATGTTTGGTTCAGTTTGAAGAGTCCAGTGTGTTTTGCTACAGTCGGACTTATTTTTTTCGGTGGTGCATCGGAATTTGTATCAAGGTGGAGATGTTGGGTTTTGTGACCCAAATCCAATCCAAATTTGGTATAGGGCTTCGTGTTTTAGAGTATTGGATTTGAATATGTCAAAATAAGGTCTAAGAAGGAAAAAGGACGGATTGATGGTGCTGGACGGTCGCTCGACTTCCGCTCGAGCGAGAGGAGTAAAATTGGAACAGCGAATCCATTGCTAGTCGCTCGAGCAATGAGCCGCGAATCTTTTTCCTTAATTTTCGATTTTACGTGATTTTTTTACCTAGTTACCATGTTTTAGGGTTTTGTACGATTTTCATATAAATAGTGGACTCTTCATTTAATTTTGTAAGCAGAATATTGCATAAATTGTATTCTCTCTCCATTGGTTGTTAATAAAATATTCTGTTCCTCTACAAATTCATCTTCTTGTTTGTTTTCTTTTTAATCTTATTTTTCTTTGCACCATTTATACTTCATATCACGTCATATCACTTCCTCAAATTCCTAACACCATCTCCTATATGTAACAACAATCAGCAAGGAAAACACAATGACAGTTCAGGTCTTTGGTCAATTTACTTGTGGAAATAAGATTAAAGTTGAAGAGTGGAACATAGAAAACATCTATGAAAGTGAGGGTAGGTGAGATAACTACTGTTCCTATGTAAGTGACAGGTGTGGATGTCCCATTTGGCAATTTTACTGAAGTGTCTTTGATGGCTCTTCTATACATTAACAAACCGAGAGAACCAACTATGTGGTATGTGGCCCCTCAATCTAAGATCCAGGTGCATGACTCATTGGAGATATTTGTGCAGCTTAAACTGTGTTTAGAGACAAGTGATAAGGTTATTTTGAGATTACTCGAGGTGCTTGAAGGATGGTTACCTAAGAGTTCTGTGTTGGAATTTGTGCTAATGGAATTCTGACCTTGAAGAAGTGCAATGAGTTATTGTATCTACTCCTAAGAAACACCAAGGTTAAAGAACTCCCTGGGTCATCTTCAGTTGCTATCAAAATTACAGCTCTATAATCCTTAAAACTAGGTGGTGGCTTGTACAGCTTGTGTTGCAAGGATATCAATGGATTTTCGACATGTGTCCAGGTATGGTTAGTCCTCCCAAACTTGCTACATGGTGCCTTATTCTTTGATAAAGTCGATCTAGTACTCCCATTCTAGTTTTGTTTGATTACTCCCTTTGGTCCATAAGATTTTTCTCCATATGCAAGCATGGCCGAGGCCTCAAGGACCTTTTGAGTTCTTTCAGTTAGCTTATGGTTGGATTCCTCTTTCAGCACCAAGTTGAAGATGATGTCAAGTGATGGTAGTGGATCGTTAAGGATGATTTGATTCCTTAATCCAGTATAGATCTCATCTAGGCCCATTAAGAATTACATTATCTATCTTTTCTCTTGTCTTTTATTGATAATGCTTATGGCACCACAGTGAGTTGCAGGGCAACTAAAAGGATCTTCATATCCAGAGATCTCTTCCCATATCATCTTCATTTTGGAGAAGTAAAGTCTTATTGGTTTTTTTCTTGTTTGGTGACTATCATTTAATGCTCTAGCAAGAAGCTACGATTGTTGCTTGACTTGGCAAATCACTTATTCAATTCTGCCCACAGTTGTGCTGAAGAATTTGAGTACATCACATACCTAGAAATTTCAAGTGATAGGCTATTTGTGATCCATGATAAAATCATGTGATTACATCTTTGCCATTGGGGGTATTGAGAGATTATTTTGGCTGGCTGCTTAATCGTACCATCCACAAACCCAAGCTTGTTTTTGGCAGACGAGGCCACATACATGGCTCTATTCCAAGCATGATAGCTCTGAAGTGTAAGAGGTTGTAACACCAATACCAGTCCAGGACTCTCTCCATGGTTAAGAAACAGTGGGTTGGAAGCTAGATCTTCCTTGAAGTTGAATAGTTTGATTGAATATATAGTTTCATCACCTGAGTCAGTTATGATGAAAGTTAATTTCTATTGGTTAAGTGGATGAAAAATTAGGATCGGCATAGATTTAAGACTATTTATCTGATACCATAACAAAAAGGAGATGAGAGTTTGTCACCAACATAGTGAACCAATCAATTGAATTGCATTTATTTATTTTTTTGTTTATTCAAAAATACACAAGGAGAGATATCTACATATGCACCAAATTAGATCCTAAAAATTAGGAATTATTTTTGAATACAAACTAAACACAACGACTATAGGACTAACAACACAGCTTGATGTGAGCATGGAGACAAGCGCGTCAAAGTCAAGCCTGGAAAAGGATCCATTGATAATCGAAGGAGGTCCGATGACACGCTCGAGAGTAAAGCGAGTGAAAGAGGCGATGGAATTGCTTGCTCAAACTACGGTGGATGAAGTGTCGAAGTTAATGAGCTAAACAAGTTTCATGTTGGGCTGGAAAGAAGAAACCAATTGGATCAACTCCATTCAAGAAGAGAACGAGCAGCTTGCATGAAAACGTACATAACTTTTAGCTCGGGTATCGGATTTCCGTCCATGAGTACATTTCAAGAACGACACAAAATTCTGCAAAAGAAAAAAGAGGATTCAGAATTAATACCATGCAACCACACAGTCCATGAGGCCGCAAGGAGTCATGTAGGGAGTCCAGGAGCAGTTTCAAATAAACCATGCGACCGCATGAACGCAACGAATTCTACCATGCGATCGCATAGGCCAAAAGTGAGGCGATATTTTTCCTTTTTTGTGGATTTCCTAATTGTAATAGAATTATACTCGTACCATAATTTTGTAATCTTAGAAACATTATGCACATTTTTAACTTCAGTTTAGGGCTAGTATAAATAGGGTTTTTCATTATTCATTAAAGAAAACGCATTACTATAGAGAATTATTCTGGGAGACGAGTTTATTTTCAATCTATTGTTCTTCGTTGGACAATTTACGAACTCATCAAGAATCGATCTTGTAGCGTTCAAATCAACCGGGTGAGATTCTCAAATATTCAATCAAAAGGGTCAACATTCGTTTATGTTTTGATGGTTATTTTGATTCTTTATTTCTGAATCAAACCCAAAACTTTGGTTCTTTGTCTTGTTCAATTTCAATTCCATTGTGGGTTTCGTAGTTCTTCACTATGTGGGTTCACATTAGTTGGTATCAGAGCTTAGGCTCCAAAATCAAGGTTATATCATTTCTATTTTTTTCATTTAAGTCTTTATTTTTTTTTCTTGCGTTCTTCTATTTGAGTATCCGTAATTTTTCGTCAAAAATTCAAAAGTTGTTTTTGTGCTCATTTTGTGTCCAAATCAACTTTCATTTTCTTTGCCAGTGTCTAAGTTGAGTTCCGAGTCAAAACAAAATCAAAAAGAGATTTTTGTGAAGAGTCAAATTCAAAAAAAATATATATGTATTTGTTATTATTTATCTCGAAAATTGCTGGCCAACTACGCTATCTATTGTGTCAAATTCAGAACAAATTTTTGAATTCAAATCTCATTCCAATCTTCCAGTTCAATTCCTTTTCTTTCTTGAGTCTTCATAATTTCAAAAAAAAAATTCACTCAAAATCCCGATTTGAATTTTACAAGAATAATTCCTGGTTGAGTTCAAACCTATTCTTTGAAGCACTTGGGAGAAAGCGTTGAGTGGAAAAAGGCAGAGTGGTGAAATTAATAGAGGAAAAAAGCTGAATTGAGTGATACATAAGCGCATATTTGTAAGGCAAAACTAAATTTTTATTTAGGATGTCTGATAGGTACGGATCAACACCAGGCTGAGACAACAACCAAACTAACGTGTCAGATGAGATGATACGTATGTTTGACCGGATATATGAAGATGTGCAAGATAGATTGGATAGACAAGACACAGATCTTGCCAACTTGCGTAGGGGAGTTCCAAATTTATGGAGACAGGGTAGGCAGGAGCCTAGGATGAAGATGCGTGAAGAATATGATTATCGGAGTGATGTGGATGAGGAGGCAGCAATCGAGGCTGAAATGGGTAGGGTGAGAAATAAAGGAGCTAGGTTTGAACGAAGGGGTAGAAATCTGGTTGGAGACGAGGTAGATAGGAATATGGACAACATAAAAATGTCCATTCCACCATTCAAAGGAAGGAGTGATCCGGGGACTTGGAGTGGAAGAAAAGGTTGAATTGATCTTTGACTACCACAACTATTCAGAGGAGAGGAAGGTGAAGATAGCGGTCCTTGAATTCACCGACTATGCAATCACTTAATGGGATCAAGTCGTGAGAATGAGGAGGAGGAATAGGGAACGACAGATCAATACATGGGAAACTTGAAAGCTATCATGTGGAAGAGGTTTTTCGCTAATCACTACTAACAAGAGTTTCATCAAAAACTACAAAGCCTCTACCAAGGATCGAAGAATGTAAAGGACTATCACAAAGAGATGGAGTTGTTAATGATTAGGATGGATGTGGAAGAGGATACAGAGGCCACTATGGCCCAATTTTTTAATGGTTTGAATAGAGACATAGCTAATGTGGTAGAGTTACAACATTATGTGAAGCTGGAAGACATGATACATGTAGCTATAAAGGTGAAAAGGCAATTGAAGAGGAAGGGGCAGCTAGATATACATCCGGTTCTTCGAGTTCTAATTCTTCTTGGAAATCAAAGTGGGATAACAATAAGGGTTATAGAGCTATTTCAAAAGGTAGGACTGAATTTTCGAAGGAAATGGAAGAAAATGCTAACAAGAAAATGGAATCCCAACCATCAAGGAATAGAGATATCAAATGTTTTAGGTGTTTGGGGACGAGGTACATCGCTTCCAATCAAAACAGCGATGATTTTGAGGGATAATGGAGAGGTGGTGAGTGAAAGTGAGAGTGATTATGAAGGCATGCTAAAATTGAAGGACGCTAATAATGAAGGCAGAGTGGAGTATGCTATTGGCGAGCTATTAGTAACGAGGCGAGCTCTTAACACACAAATCAAGGTGAATGATTTGGAGCAACAAAGAGAAAATATTTTTCACACACGGTGCCACAATAATAATAAGGTATGTAGCATGATCATTGATGGTGGTAGTTACACAAATATAGCTAGCACTAATCGGGTGGAAAAACTGGGATTAACTATGCTTAAACAACCCAGGCCCTATAGGTTATAGTGGTTGAATGAATGTGGGAAAGTCAAGGTGAATAGAAGGGTGTTAATAAATTTTTTAATTGGTAGTTATCATGAAGAAGTATTGTGTGACATAGTACCTATGCATGCGGGTCATATCTTGTTGGGGGAGACCATGGCAATACGATAGAAAAGTGATACATGATGAGTATAAAAATAGGTATAGCTTTGTCAAGGGTGGAAAGTATATTATACTTGCACCATTAACAACGGAACAAGTGTATGAAGACCAAATCAAACTGGAAAATGAGGAAGAAAAGAGACGGAAAGAGTTAGAGGAAAATAGAGAAAACGGTAAGCAAGAGGGCAAGAGAAAGAACAATACTTGACCAGTAAGAGAGAAAATAGTGAGGTGGCTAAAAGAGAGAAAAAGGGAAAAAAAGCCACATGAGAGAAAAGAAGAGAGGTCTTCCAAGAGGAGAGGAAAGCCGAGAGAAAATTTCTTTGCAGAGGTGAGTAAGTTGAAAAGAGCGATAGTGGAGAGACAACAAATGATTTTGTTGGTGTACAAGGAGTCACTCCTCAATCTTCAAGAATCTAACTTATCCCTCCCTAGCTTGGCTATTTCTTTATTACATGAATTTTGAGATGTATTCCCAGAGGACATACCTAGTGGGTTGCCACTCATTCGATACATTGAACACCAAATTGACTTCGTACCCGACGCAGTCATTCCAAATCGACCAGCTTACCAAGGTAATCCCGATGAGACAAAGGAACTTCAAAGGCAAGTGGAGAAGTTGATGAGCAAGGAGTATGTATTGGAGAGCATGAGTCCATGTGCGGTGTCAGTCTTACTAGTACCAAAGAAGGATGGAACTTGAAGAATTGCATGGATTGCAAAGTCATCAAAAACATAATGGTAAAGTATCGTCATCATATTTCTAGGTTAGATGACATGTTGGACGAATTATTTGGTGCATGCATATTTTGCAAAATTGATCTTAAGAGTGGTGACCATCAAATTCAAATGAGGGAAGGTGATGAATGGAAAATCGCATTTAAAACTAATTATGGCTTGTATGAATGGTTGGTCATTCCATTTGGACACTAATGCACCAAGCACTTTTATGCGTTTAATGAACCATGTTTTGCGTGTATTTATAGGCAAGTTTGTTGTGATTTATTTTGATGACATTTTAATCTACAGTAAGGACCTCAATGAACATATTGAACATTTGCGGAGTGTACTAGTAGTTTTAAGAAAAGAACAACTTTTTGCTAACGTTAAAAAGTGCACATTTTGCATGGAAAGGGTTTTGTTTCTTGGATATGTGGTTAGTGCTAAGGGAATTGAAGTAAATGAAGAAAAAATAAAAGTTGTCAAAGAATGGCCAACACCTAAAAGTATAACCGAGGTAAGATTGGCTAGTTTTTATAGGCGATTTGTAAAGGATTTTAGCACACTTGCCACACCACTCACTGAAGTTGTTAAAAAGAGCGTAGATTTTAAATGGAGCGATGAACAAGAGCATGCATTCAACACTATTAAGGATAGGTTGTGTGAAACATCGGTTTTAGCACTACCTAATTTTGACAAAACTTTCGAGATTGAGTGTGATGCATCAGGAATAGACATTGGAGCAGTTTTGATGCAGGATAAGAGGCCAATAGCTTATGTCAGTGAAAAGCTAAGTGGAGCAGTGCTCAATATCCTACATATGACAATGAGCTATATTCACTTGTTCGAGTTTTGGAGACATGGTAGCATTACCTATGGTCAAAGGAGTTCGTGATTAACACCGATCATGAGTCACTGAAGCATTTGTTAAGTCAAGGAAAGCTTAACAAAATTCATGCTAGATGATGAAATTTATTGAGACATTTCCCTATGTCATCCGGTACAAACAAGGTAAGAAAAATGTGGTGACGGATGCGTTGTCCCAAAGGCATGTGCTTCTTACTTCTTTAAGTGCGAAGTTGCTTGGTTTTAAGTACATTAAGGACATGTATGTGAATGATTTAGGTTTTCTCAGCATATATGAATCATGTAGTAAGGGTGCGGTAGACAAATTCTTTAAGCATGGAGGTTATTTGTTTCGGAAAAACAAACTATGTGTTTCTAATTGTTCTATGCGTGAATTATTGGTTAAAGAAGCACACAGTGGGGGACTAATGGGTCACTTTGGGGTTGTAAATACTTTAGAGATGTTAAAGGAACATTTTTATTTGCCTAAAATGAGTATTGATGGAGAACAAACTTGTGATCGATGCATAACTTGTAAGCAGGCTTAGTCTAAGGTTCTACCTCACAGATTGTATACTTCATTACCCGTTCCTAGTGAGCCTTGAGTTGATATTTCCATAGATTTTATTTTAGGTTTACCTAGGACTAAAAGGAGTCGATATTCAATATTTGTAGTGGTCGATAGGTTTTCTAAGATAGCGCATTTCATTCCATGTCATAAAACCGATGATACCACTAACATAGTTGATTTGTTCTTCAAGGAAATAGTGTGTTTACATGGGGTTCCTAAGAGTATAGTGTCGAATAGAGATGTTAAATTTCTTAGTCACTTTTGGTGGGTTTTGTAGGGTAAGTTAGGCACAAAATTGTTGTTTTCTACTACATGTCACCCACAAACCGACGGGCAAACTGAAGTAGTCAATAGGACTATGATTCAATTGTTACGCACTGTAGTTAATAAAAATTCGAAAAGTTGGGAAGAATGCTTATCTTTTGTTGAGTTTGCATACAATAGGGCTATACATTCTACTATTTCATGTTCACCGTTTGAAATTATTTCTGGTTTTAATCCACTAACATCATTGGATTTAATTCCTTTACCTGTGAACTAACGTGGAAGTTTAGATATGAAAAAGAAGACCGAGATGGTAAAGTCACTCCATGAGAAGGTGAGATTGCAAATTGAAAACAAAAACAAGCTTTATGCATCACGAGCTAACAAGGGTTGGATAGAGGTGGCAAATGGGCCGAGCCGCTCGTCGGCTCG
>CAIGRR010339313.1:0-12620 GCA_903798365.1 Fraxinus sp. 1973-6204 | reverse complement strand
CATTAATAGCACAAGAATTTCCAATTGTATTAGGCAAAGTTCTATACAATTAGAGTTCCTTTTAATCAGATGCATTCTTTCACAGCCTTAGTAATGTCAACAAATTCAGCTTCAGTACTAGATAATGTTATCATTGACTGCAATGATGATTTCCAAGCTATGCAATTGTCACCAAGTGTGAAAAAGTAAGTTGTGGTAGATTTTCTGTTATCTTTATCACCAGCAAAATCAGTATCCGCATAACCTTTTACGATTAGCTTATCAGTTTTTTTTCATAAACAAGTCCAATATTAAAGTACCAACAATGTATCTTAATAACAATTTTAAACCTACCCAATGGGGCTTACCAGGGTTGGACATAAATTTACTCAAAAAAATAATTGCATAAGCTAAATCAGGTCTGGTTGTAATCATGGAGAACAAAATAGAGCTTATAGCATTAGAATAAGGCGTGTTTCTCATCTCATTTAATTCTTCCTCTGTTTTAGGAGATTGTGCACTGGAAAGATTCATGTGAGCAGCTAATGGAACATTTACAAATTTTGATCCTTTCATGCCAAACTTAGTTATAACTTTTTTTAGATAGGCTTCCTGAGAAAAAGTTAACCAGTTTTCAGGCCTATTTCTTTTTATAACCATTCCCAAAATCTTCTTGGCATTCTCTAAATCTTTCATATCAAACTCAGATTTTAAAAGATCTTTCATTGTTATGATTTCAGATTTGTTTAAACTAGCTAGAAGCATGTCATCTACATAAAAAAGTAAATAAACCTCTTAGCCACTCTTTGAGTTATTATAGTAAAAACAAGCATCATAGTCACTTTTTTTAAAAATCTATCTTAAGTACATAGACATCAAATCTTTTGTACCAGTGTTTAAGACTTTGTTTAAGTCCGTACAGTGATCTTTCCAATTTGCACACAAAATCAGCTATACCCTTCACCTCAAAACCTTGAGGCTGACTCATGTAGATATTCTCTTCNAATATTTTGTACCAATGTCTAGGACTTTGTTTAAGTCCATACAATGATCTTTCCAATTTGTACACTAAATCAGCTTTACCCTTTACCTTAAAACCTTGAGGCTCACTCATGTAGATATTCTCTTCCAATTTCCCATGTAGGAATGCAGTCTTAACATCAAATTGTTCTAATTCCTAGTTGAATTGAACAACTAATGCTAAAATCAGTCTAATAGTCTCATATTTAATCACATGAGAGAATATCTCATTGTAATCAACCCTTTCCTTTTGAGTAAACCCCTTGGCCTCCAATCTGGCCTTATACCTTGGAGGATCACTAGGATTATTTCCTTCTTTAAGTTTGTAAATCCATTTACATTGTACTATCCTATGATCCTTATGTTTGTCAATCAACTTCCATGTTTTATTCTCAATTAAGGATTGCATCTCTTCTTCGATAGCCTTTTCAAATTTTCAGATTTTGGACAATTCATAACTTCTTCAAAAGAAGTATGTTCAGAATGTTCAATGGCTTCAACTGAAACCAAATCAAGATTAGCCAAGTTTTGAGATTCATATCTAGGGTTAGGTCTTATTTCCCTCCTTACCCTATCTCTTGTAAGTTGGTAATCTTGAATAGAGGTATTGTCAATTGGAAGGATAGGCTCAACAGTTTCAGTTTCACTTTGAGGTTCATCCACCTCAACAGATTTAGTAACATGTTCAAGATGCTCAGTCAAAGAAGTTTCACTCTCAGTTTCTGGAGGTTAAGATATGTTAAACTTGGCTAAACTCACCTATCTCAGAACACTCTTATCATTTTCAGATTCAACAACCTTTTCAAATTCATGTTTTAGGCATGGCATTTCATATTCTTTAAAGACTACATCTCTATTATTAATAATCTTAATTCTTTGCACACCTAAAACCCATAAGTTGTACCATTTTACCCCTTCAATGTAACATAACATCACACATTTAATTGCTATAGGTTCTAATTTTCGTTCAAATTGGTGTGCATAAGCAGCACATCTAAAAACCCTTATGTGTGTCAAACTTGGGGTCTCCCTGTCCACAGTTCTTGTAAAGTTTTAAAGTCTACAAAATTGGATAGAGATCTATTGATCTGATAAGCAGCGGTAATGACTGCCTCTACCCAGAAACCTTTGGCTAATCCTGAGCTATTTAACATGCATCTTACCTTGTTCATTAGGGTCCTATTCATCATCTTAGCTACCCTATTTTGTTGGGGTGTTAATTTGATAGTTCTATGTCTCATTATTCACTTTTGCTTGCAATAATTGTCAAATTCAAAGTTACAAAACTCGGGTCAATTATCAGTCCTTAGTTTTTAAATTTTTATCTAATTGGTTCCCTACCATCTTAAAGCTAAGTTCTAAACTTCTGAAAGGTGTCATATTTAGCCTTAAAGGATAAACCCAAACCTTTCTGGAATAATCATCTACAAGAGAACAAAAAATACTTATTTCTTCCAAAGGTGGGATGTTTTTTAGGCTCCCATAAGTCTACATGAACATAATCCAGTGGTCTATTTGTACTATGAAAACTGATTTCAAAGCTCACTCTATGTTATATACCCAACACACAGGTCTCACAAAAACTTAAAGGTTCAATTTCATCTTTTCCAAGTATCTTTTGATTACTTAGATACTTTAAGCCTTTGTTACCAATATGACCCATCCTATTATGCCATAGTTCAGATTTGTTTTCAGTAACAGAGAATAGACTGGAATCAGGAACAAGAATTGTATTGCCTTCAAGGTAGTATAATCCATTTTTCTTTGGTCTTTCATGATAATTAAAGATCCTTTCATAATTTTCAGAACCTGATTGTCTAATTTAAAAACATGTCCCTCGTCTTCAAGAATCCCTAAAGAGATAAGGTTTCTCTTTAGATTAGGGACATATATGACATTTCTGATTGGTCTTACAATGACATCATGCATTTTATTGGCAATGTCACCAATCCTAATAACAGTATGTTATCTCCCATATAAACCTTCCCATGTTCTACATCCTTATAGTTATAAACCCAAGATTTGTTGGGACTCATGTGAAAGGTACAACCTGAATATAATACCGGTCCTTGTTAGTTTCATCACATGTTACTGTCATCACATGTAGGCTATCTAGTTCATATGCAACATTAGTATTATTCAGTTCCCCAATTGTTCTGATCTTTTTGTTTCTTTTTCCAATTAAAACAATCCTTTTTAAAGTGCCATAATTTTTCACAATGATAGCACTTTTTATTACTCTTGTCTTTAGATTTTGATCTTCCTTTTGATTTTCCTTTCATCCTTTTATGTTTAAAAATATTTTCTCTCTTTTCAGGTCTTCCTTTAACGAACGTACTCTCCTTTCTAGAGTTAGACTTATGTTCCTTCCCAACTTCTAACTCTCTGGATCTTAAGGCATCTATCACTATAACTTGCGTCACCCTTAAGTATTTTATAACATTCCTGACATCTATATGGGATTCTGGCAAAGAATTCAATAAAATCACAGCAAGGTCTTTATCATCAAACTTCTTATCAATGTGTACTAGACTCTTAATAATGATGCTAAAATCACTCAAGTTCACTTCTAAATCCTTTCCAGGGTCCATTCTGAAAATAAACAATTTGGAAAAGTTTTAGTTTGAAACATGGTGTCAAGTGTAGTCCATAAAGCTCTAGTGGTTTTGGCTTCATCTACTTGTCTAATAATATTTTCAGATAAGTGCAAGATTATTAAACTACGTGTAATTTCATTCATATCTTCAATTTCATCAGGTTTAGCTTTAAGTTTAACAGAGAAAGTTTCAGGATAATCAAGGGCTTTAGCAACCCTTTGTTGGACTAGAATGACCCTCATTTTCTGCTTCCATATTGAGTAATCCCTCTTCCATCTAATGGTGATAACTTGACCTTCAAATTCATTACAGATTCTGTAAAATGGAGGCTTGTACTGATGGACATAGTATGATCTTCAATTACAGATCAACTATAAGTCAAAAAAGGTTTTCGAAAAAACAAATTCAATTTAAACAGTTACAGATACAAAAATTGAAGGAGAAATCAATAATATTTGTCCAAGAATTGTATCAATATCAGTTATTAACATAATGATAACAATTACATGTCAAGAATTGCACAATATAGTCAAGAATCTCATAAATATAGCATGCTAACCAAGATAGACATACACATATGCAAATCAAACCTAATTTCTATACAGAAACATTATTTCATGCATATATCATCTATCATGCACACCAATTAAAAAAAACTTGCTAGAGGTATGGAGCGGTCTCACCAAATATTGTTGTAAAACAGTAAAGAAGACCCTCAAGAACCGTAATCAGGAACCAAGAATCCACTCAATCATCGAAGATCAATTCAGTTGGCGTACCGCCAAACAGTCAATTACTAATAACACCAAAAAGAAAAATTAATTAGTAACCACTTTAACGGATTTAAAGAAAATCGTTAGATCCCCAAAAATCAACCCGAAGGAAACTATTTTCTTAAAATACACACTCAATAACTCTAATGGTTCCGATACTAGTTTTTTAGGGATTTTTGATGAAATAATTTGTCGAAAAACTAAAATAAAATGCAATCAAAATATAAATGCAAGAACACCGAGTAATTGACCCAGTTAAGCTAATAGGTCTAGTCTGGAGGGCTTATGGACTGTAATCCATTCCAATAGTGAGAAATAGCCTTCCAAGAGAAAATATAGTGTACATCAAACCACTCAAAAACTCTAGTTTGATCATCGATCCATGTGGATCTACAAAACCAAGATAGAAATCCTTCACAACAATCAACCCCAACCAGTCCTGACCAAACATTAGAACAACACAGACTTCACACAACCTATAGTTATTGTAGTAGGAAATTACAGGATTAATCACAAAAACAGAGTTACGCAGAAGGATTTTAACCCAAAGAAGAAGATAAAGAAAACCCTCCCAAAACAAAGAGTCTAGAGAGAAACAGAAGAGACAATGGAAAAATCAAAAGAGTCTCTATAGTAACTGTCCAGCATAATTAAATTAAATCTTAGCCATCCATTTGATCAGACAATTTATATCCTTCCTCAACTAGCATAATATATGCCACAACCAATGAGCCATTTGAACGTTGCCACGTTGGCCATCCATAATCCAAATAGTCGGCCAAGGCAAATTTCAGAAATAACACCAATTTATTGGTGTTTTGAGAAGCACACACTTTCAGCATGAATATTGAGATCATCATGGCAAATCCTGAGACAAAGACACCTAGGTGGTCCTTTTACTATGTGACCACAAGAGTTGGAAGATTTGGATCTATAACTCTGATATACACTCAAGCAGAGCATTCTGTTGCAAGGATCTCAACATAGATGTCTACATAAAATGAGTTTTTGTGACAACAATTCCAAAATCCACTCTTACACCAGTTTCAAGGTTGTATGAATATAAGCCCCCAATTCTAACAGTCAGCATGATAACTTTTCTAAAGCATTATAAGTTGTAGAGTTTAGACGAGACCCAAATTCTATTGCAGATTTTATTGGAGGTTTATTGAGAGTTTGTAGTATGACTTGAAGAAATTTTGAATGAGTCTAAGATGGATTAGGAGAATGAATCATGCATGACCAGTTGCTAACCGCTTAGGATCATCTTGAGTGCCCATCTAAAGGACTCAACGCTTCCTAAGCATGATGCAACCATAGAAGCGACAGTCTTATCCGAGAAAACTTTGTTCGCGTGTTTGGAAATTGTTTGACTCCTATTTCAACTTAAACACTACGTTATTGATTATGCTTTTTATATTAGGACTCTACCTTATCTTAGGCTCTTCTTTGTATTATAAATATGAGGAGTATACATCTTAGAAAAATAGTCCTTACATTCTACACAATTTGTAATCCTCCATATTTGATATTAGTGTATTCTCCTCCTCCTGTCTAAGGTTATTTCCTAAATTAGGTTTTCAGGTAAATTTGTGTTTCTGTTATAATATTTTTATATTTCCAATTCTCGTATTATTTCTAACGAACTAGTATTAGATGATGTTTGATCAACTTATAGGGAGGTTTGAGTTTTTACATGGCAAGTATAAAGTACAATATTCTTCTTTTGTATCGAACACCAAATATTTTTATAGCAGGTAAAGATACGAGTAGTGCTTGCTTATATGGAATTGGATGATGTTTGTTGGGATTTGATAGTATGCCTTCAACTTGGACACTGGAGGAGAAATAACGTAAGGATCGAAAGGCCCTATCGCAAATTCATCTTCATCTATCGAATTATATTTTTCAGGACGTTCTAGAGGAGAATAATGTTGTCGCAGTATGGTTGAAATTGGAGCAGTTACTCATTTGAGCAGCCTCATATTCTCATCGTATGACAAAAGACACATCTCTAGAAGATCACCTACATGTTTTTAAGGAAATTATCGCTGATCTGGAAACCTTGTAGGTTAAATATGATGAAGAGGATTTATGGTTGACTTTATTGTGTTCGCTACCCGCTTCATATGTCTTTTAGAGACATTATTTTGTATAATCGTGATACTTAGAGACATTATGATGAAGAAGTATATGATGCTCTATTTTCAAAGATAAAGATGAAGCATCTTGTTGGATATGAGGTTCATGGAGAAGGCCTTCTTATTCATGGTGATTACATAAGGGACAAATCGAAGTCTAATTATCGCAATAAAATTTGTAATTATTGCAAGAAAAAGGGACACATTAAATCTGATTATTATAAGTTGCAGAATAAAGAAAAAATGATTGCTTCTAAATTCAGGTGAATCTAGTATTGTAAAAGATTTCTACAATGATTGAGAACTTTTGATTATTTCTAACGGCAACTCCAAGTTTGACGAGGATTAGATTTTTGATACAACTTGCACGTTTCATATATGTCCTAATTGAAATTGTTTTCAACATATGAAACACATGAAGGTGTTTTGATGATGGAAAATAATGCATCTTGTAAGATAGTTGGAATTGAAAGTATCAGATGTTTGGTGGGACGATCAAGATACTTGTCGACGTGAGACATGTTCAAAATTTGAAAAGAAACATTATCTCCTTGAATACTGTTGATTTAAAAGGGTACAAATACACTAGTGAAAGTGGAGTCTTGAAAGTTAGTAAATGTGCTAGTGTTGTGATGAAAGGGTGGATAAAGTCCCAATTATATGTTTTGCACGGTTCTGCAGAGTCTTTTTATACAAATAAATAGAAATTAAGCACATATGTGGAGTTTAAGATTGGTTCAGTACCATTGGAGTTTAGTTCTGGGTCTACATTAGAGAATACATCTCAGTCTAACTCAGAAATTAAGGATAATGTCGCTTTGCCACATCCACCACCAGCGGTGCAAAATATTCTATTGCTAAAGACAGATCCAAATACATCATATCTATCTAGATTTTGAAACAGGTCTAAGTAGAGATAATGGCGTGATGTGGTGGTGATATGTTTGAAAGAGATAGGAGAATGGTGGTGGGAGATAGTAAGATTGCAATTTCAAAGTTAAATGTGGATTTTTCGATTTGATAGTAGTGGCAAGGGTTCTAGAATTTGAACGAGAGAAAGGATTATTATTGGTGGTTGTGTCGATGTCAATCGCCACTATAATATTATCATGATGGTGGTTGTATTAAATGTAATCTTTGTTTAAAATTGGTTAATAATCCCTAATTTTTAAAAAATGGTTGTATTTGATCTATTCTTTAGGAGAGTCCCTAATTTTCAAAAAATGGTCATTATGACCATTGGAGCATGGTAATGGAAAATTTTCTGATATCCAAATAGTATTGAGGTATTGTGGAGAATGGTTTCATGGAACCAGCAAGAGGAATAACATTGACCGATGTAGAGATTTAGGTTCTCGATGGGCAGAGATTGAAGAACTTGCAAGCAAAAAAATTTTTGTTCCAGGTAATAGATTATGCCATACTGGCAACCATAGTAAAAAAGGATATTGTTAAAAGATATATGAGAATCAATAAAGAAGAAATATCAAGACACAAAAAGGGTAAAACGTGCACAACTTTAAGCTCTTCGCAAAGAGTTTGAGAGGAACACGTGAAATAAGGGAAGTCAAGCAATGATTACTTTGCAAGAACACTATCAATTGCAAAGAAAAACAATTCGAATTCATGGCAAGAAAATGGAAGACGTGGCAGTCATTGAAAAAAAAATCCTTCGCTCTATGATTCTAAAATTTTGATTATGTGATGGTTTTTACAGAAGCCTTGTTTACAGGGCCTTCATAGGCGATCACAAAGGGGGGCCCCACACTATTTTTTTATTTTTTATATGTGGGGCCCCCTTTGTGAGGGGCCTGTGAAGGCCCTGTGAACCAGGCTTTTGTACGATTATTATTGAAGATCAAAGGACACTGACAGTCTTTCAACTGATGAGTTGTAGAGTTCAATGATGGTATATGAGTGGCAGATGACTAGACATGTTTTGGAAGACCAAGCCTTGAAAGTTATTACTAATGGCGCAGCATCTCTTGGAAAAGGTTGAATTAAATTTGTTGTGTATTTCGTAGTGAAATCCAAATTTTAGTTTAATTTAATTTTAATAACGAAACACATAATAAATCTGAATATTTCAAATGATGAAAATATCTTAAAATTAAATTTAACTATTGTGTAATTGAGCAATCATTTCTCGTGGGATCGACAACTCGAATTCGTTTGCCTATTTCATTATTTGTACGCGTCCAGTGAGTTTGCAGTACACATTTTTTAATGAACAACAGCCGACGTCATTTATATAAGTTTATTGGCCAAAATTCAACCACTTCAAAATTCAATGAGCAATCGAAGACGTTTTTCAAAATTTAGTGAGTAATCGAAAACGTTTTTTAAAATTTAGTGAGCAATTAGGGATGTGGCAATTTGTTAACTACATGACGAGACGCCACATGTACATTCCATTAGCTACATTACTATTTCCGTTAAAGGTTTAAAACGGATGTTATGCCAGTGAGTAACTTTCAATATTTGGATATTTTTAGTAATCAAAACTCAACATCTTAAACTTCAGTGTGCAATTGAAGACACAAACATAAGATTACTGAATCATTGGGACAATTAACTAGAGATTTTGTCCTTAATTTCTTATATTTTTTTGATTTGAATAATAAATTAGTATACAATAGTTATGGGTAATTTTTATTAGGTGTTATTTGTTATTTGATGTAGGATAAAAATTAAATATATTAAAAAAAGAAAGAATAGTTTATCTTTTTGATAAAAAAAAATGGTTATGTAGCATAGTTACTCGTAAACTTTTTCGTTCTCTATTGTGCTAAAGATATGTTGTGCCTAATTATCTATGGTGGCCGTTAATTAAAAAAAAATGATCCAATGTAGATTTTTGGCACATGAAGATAAGTTCTAAAATTGTTGGACTGATTCATTTGACACCCTTAGTCCAGTCCAGGGATGGACTCAAGAAATTTTTTCAGTGCGGCCTTAGTAAAGGTAAAACAATAACAATATTATAACAAAAACATTATAATAGTAAAAATAAAATACCTTACAATTTCTTGAACGAAATTTCATACTTTGATATATTTGTACAAAAACTTCATTATCAATCTTTAATGATATATCTTTCTCCACGGAAATTTTTGATTGTACAATTTTAGGCTGCTCTGCTTCGTTTTGTTTAACAATGTATTCTTCGCAATCTTTTAATTTGGTTTGAAGACACACATTTGTGTAAAGCTTCTATTTTTTATAATCAAGTCTGAAGTCAGTCTAATGTGTCTTAGTTTTTAGCCGTTGTTCACTTGTCATGACAATCATTAGCTCATTCGAGTTGATTCTTATGTGCTTTATATCATTGCTCATTACCTATCGTTTTTTAACCTATTTCTTAGGTTTCCTTTGTATTCATACTTTATCTATGGGCAATGAATTGATCTTAGTTATGTTTACGAATGTTTTCACAATTCTTATTGCAGCTATCGTGTCATTTAAAGAGCGGGTTGCAGTTATCTTATAAGACCGGGCCAATTATTTAACTCATTTCATTTTTTTCTTTTTTCTTGGGCTGCCGACTTATATTGTTAAATGGGAAATATACATAAATACAATACTATAAGAATACAAATTCAAATTTAAAAATCTTGTTAAAAAGTTTCACAAACCAGGAGTTAAATTATAAGAACGACAATAATAAAATATATTATACCTCTTTCTTTCCTCTCACCTGCCATTTCCAAATCTACCATTACCATAGCCACACCATTTCTCAATCCACCACCACCACAACTGCCTTATCTAGTTGTTCCGTTCTCTACCTCCACCACCAATGTCCCCCGAAATCCTCATTCGGTCGGTTTATCACACGTAATCCACAAAATACTTTCCCATCTCTTTTGAAGTAACAAGTAGGTCTTGATTCTCATGCCATCAACTTGTCATTGATATTTTTTCTTTCTCAGATTTAGATGATGATAATGACCTTTATGCTGCAACGAAGATGGGATATATGTGGATTCCATCTTGAATCAATTTCTTCTTTACTAATTGTCACAGTGGATGTTTTGTGAACATATCTGTGTAAGCTATTATTGTTTGTGGTCATATCTGTGTAAGCTATTATTGTTTGTGATAAAAAATGTCTTCATTGTGACTATATGTGACCAAATTTGTCTTCATTATGACTATATGTGACCAAGTTTACATATAGTCACTATTAAGACAAATCTAGTCACAACCGATCACAATGAAGACAAACTTAATCACAATTGGTCAGAATTCACACAAACTTGGTCACAGAGGGCAACCACAAATAAATATGCACACACTGCAGACCAGTTTCACAACCTATTACCATCGCAACCCAAGACATCAAGTCAAATAGGCCTAAAGTACGAACACTCTTTGGGTCAATAGATCGAACAAGAAACTCTATAACCTATGTTAGAGTCCTCTAATCCACCACAATCTACACCTCAATCCATAACCACCATCATCACCACATGTAATGCACCACCATCGCCACTAATCACAACCCACGACCACCACCTACACCACAACTCACCATCATCAAAACCTGATATCAGGGGCGGAGCCAGGAATATTGTTCAGTGCGGGCACCATTTAATCAATGTCGAACTTTGAGCTTTTAGTCATGGATTTAATAATGATCAAAATATAAAACAATATTACGACAATACTAAAAATGACATAATTTATAAACTATATTTGTTCCTTGCGAGTTTTCATACCTTGATATCGTTGTATAATAAGTTCAAGTTAACTAGATAGCTATGCTGTTACAAATAAAAAGAATCCCTTTTTAGAACTTCCTTCATTCTTATTGAAAATTCCTCATAGAATAGCACCACTCATTCACTTCAACTTCATTTTATAATTTGGTTTAGCAAGGGAGACATAATTCTAAAGTAATTCTTTTTCTTTTCTCCTCTATCTACAACAATACAGCTAAAGTTAGATTCAACCAATCAAACATAGCGTATCTTGGTTGTTTAATTTGCTATCATCTTTACAATCACCAATGCTTACTTTGGAAAAATGAGACTGACATGACAAACGCTTTTAATCGATACTATATAGCATATAGGCTTAAAATAAATATATGTAAGCTAAAAAATTGAATCCCAAAAAAGAAGAGTTTATACAGTGAAGTGCAAAGAGATTGAAACCCTACTTTAGATTCAAAACTTGAAAACAACTATCCAAATATTTGAGAATCACCTATTAAACATGAATTTGTTAATTTTCGATAAAATGTTAAACACAAAATGAATGAAATATAAAGAATTAAACAAACGGGGTAGCTTAATTTACCGTGGAATAAAAAACAAGGTCATTCCTATTATTAGAGTAAAAGAAAAACTTCATGTTACAGAAAGCAAATATAAGTTAACCCAAATCAGCCTATCAAGTAAAATCTACCCTCAATTCTATTTCTATTTACCCTATACTAAACTATCAAAAACTAGAAGTTAAGCCTAAGGGGATGTATTCAATTGAGACTTTTAATGACTTTTTGAAATCTAAAAAGTTTAGGGGTATTCAATGTAGACTTTTGGAGAATTTCTAAAAGTATTGATGTATTCAATTGAGACTTTTATAAACTTTTAAAAAGTCTCTACAAGTTATGGTGTATTCAATTAAAATTTTTTAGAAGTCTCCATAATTCTTGGGGTATTCAAATTTTTATAACTTTTAGAAACTTTTATAAAAGTCTGTATGGTACTAACGTTTAAGCAAGAAGTACTCAAATAAAATCTTAAAATTTGTCTCTAATTAGTCACAAGATTTTGGGAGACTTTCAATGAGACTTTTAATGACTTTTTGAAATTTAAAAAGTTTAGGAGTATTTAATGTAGACTTTTTGGAGAATTTCTAAAAGTATTGATGTATTCAATTGAGACTTTTATAAACTTTTAAAAAGTCTCTACGAGTTATGGTGTATTCAATTAAAACTTTTTAGAAGTCTCCATAATTCTTGGGGTATTCAAATTTTTATAACTTTTAGAAACTTTTATAAAAGTCTGTATGGTACTAACGTTTAAGCAAGAAGTACTCAAATGAAATCTTAAAATTTGTCTCTAATTAATCACACGATTTTGGGAGACTTTCAAAAAAAA
>CAIGRR010339211.1:0-11130 GCA_903798365.1 Fraxinus sp. 1973-6204 | reverse complement strand
ATAATAATAATAATAATAATAATAATTGTATTAAAATTATATAATAATAATAAATATATTATTTTTAACATTTAATAATAATAATAATAATACTTTTGCACCATTTTGATGTTTTGGTGCTCACATTGGAGATTGTCTCATATATAAAAATTACAAATGCGTAATACCTTTATTAATAAAATGCACATGTCTCGCGTCTTCATTTAATCATATAACATAAATCAAAATAGGAAAATGAAAGGCTATATGTTTGTGTCAACCAATTCCAATTACCAGTTAGATCTATTAGAATTTATTGTGAACTAATAGAGTAGATTGCAAAAAGACAATACGTGATTTAGTTATTGAAATAAATTTTTGAGAGAGAGAAAATGCAATGTCACGGGTGGTTAGAAAATAAACATCATAGGTTAACATAACCAAACAAACAAGAAACTTAGTACTATTAATGCTAACAGAAACCCAAATTCCTAGCTTCTTTCTCCTAAAAAATTCATGAATTCAACTGAACAAAATGAACTTGAAAATCACGGAGAGAATGTCTTTTTTCTATATTCTCACATTCCCAAAAACCCTTGGCTGTGTATTAGTCAACTTTTGAACAACCCTCCGAAGATAATGACACCATACCCGTGATTCGTCTTTGGCAATATCACATTCTCTCTCTTTATACATACAAATGCTTACGTATATATGTGTATGCTTGTCTGTGTGTATTATTTAGCGATCATTTGGATAAAATTATTGTGAAGCATCTATAAATTTCTTTTTCATATCTATATGTGTGTAAATATCACTTGCTCTAGGTTATCAATCATTCATTTCATTCTTCCCTTAAACTCCATTTTGGGTCCAGTGCATTGCCTTACACTTGAACTCAAGGGCATCTTGCATTTTAAGCCAAACAAGTAATTTTTCACTGTCATTTACTGAATTCTATAAAGAGTTTATCTCATTTTCCTTATTCTTTTTACTTGGTATTTCTGTTTCTTTTACTCAACAACTGGCGCCCGCAAATATTTCATTTTTTTTCTTGGAGTTGTACAAGAAACCATTCTTTGCTTTCACGAGACCTTTTGGGGTCTTTTCAGTTGTCTCATTCTAGTTTGATAGGATTTCTATATATAAGTGGGGTTTATTTGCACTTCTTTCCTACATGGAAGATTCAATGAAGGGGAAGCATTGATATATACTTATGATCAAAAGTTCCTTCTCTCTTGAGTTTTGATTCATACAGTTGATAAAAATGAAGTCTTTAGTGTTATTCAAAGTGATTATCGTTTTATTACAATTATGTGGATGTTCTTTTGGTAAGGAGTGTACTAATACTCCACCTAGTTTGTCTTCACACACCTTAAGATATGAATTGTTGTCATCTGGTAATGAAACATGGAAAAAGGAGATGTTTTCACATTACCATTTGACTCCTACCGACGATTCTGCCTGGTCGAATTTGCTTTCGAGGAAGAGGTTGAAGGAGCAGGATGAATACAATTGGGCAATGATGTATAGAAAACTTAAGAATTCAGGTGGGGTTGAAGGTTTGCTTAAAGAAGTTTCATTGCATGCAGTGAGGTTGGATACTAATTCAATGTATGGACGCGCCCAGCAAACAAATTTAGAATATTTGCTGATGTTGGATGTTGATAGTCTCGTTTGGAGCTTTAGGAAGACGGCCGGTTTGGAGACTCCTGGCAAGCCGTATGGTGGATGGGAGGCTCCAAATTCCGAGCTTCGGGGCCATTTTGTAGGTTGGTTTAAATCCTCTGCCTATTCATATTATGGTGCCTATTGATTGAAATGAATGCTTTTGCCTTATCACTATACGAAATAGCACAATTGAATAATTGTGTCCACGTGTTGAATTTGAGCAGTATATGAATTTTAGAAGAAATGTAATTGCCTCATGACTTCAGAACTAGAATTGATACGCCCCTATGATTTATATCCTTTAGCATGACTTATGATGTACTTAATGTTTCCAATTTCTGATTGATCCTACTGTGTTCTACCTTTTGAACTGAACTTCAAAAAGTGTTAGATTGCGTGCAGCCTAGATGTACTTACATTAGGTCGCCTTAGTGTTCTTACTATATATTGGATTTATCGGGGGTGGGGGGGATTTTGGATGCAAGAGAGGTGTGAAGAAAACTTGTGCTCTGGCTAGTGGAAATAACTCCCACATCGAGCCTGAACCACTACATTTTGTTTATACCTTTCTCGTTTTCCAAGTGTGTTTTTTTATCTATTCATTATAGCTCAAAAAGTACAGATTGGGGCTTCATCCATAACAAAAAAATTTAGGGTGGTGAAGTTATTTCTGCTGACTGATTCTATGCTGTGTATAAGTTGCACTGTATTTATTTGGCAACTGAGATTTTGTTTGTGGTGTTGATTTCATGATTTTCATGTTACTGATTTGGCTTTACATATTGAAGGGCATTACATGAGTGCTTCAGCACAAATGTGGGCTAGCACTCACAACGACAGCCTCAAACAGAAGATGACTGCTGTCGTTTCTGCTCTATCTTCTTGTCAAGAGAAAATGGGAACAGGGTATCTTTCTGCTTTCCCCTCCGAGTTTTTTGACCGGTTTGAAGCAATAAAACCTGTTTGGGCACCGTATTATACAATTCACAAGGTACACACTGTTTATTTTTCTCGTCAATCCTATTCCAGAATTGCTATGTTGGCATGTTTGGTACAGAAGAAAAATAAGCTAAAATCTTGCTCATTATAATGTTTAGTCTTGTCCAATACAGCATAACAATGTGCACGCAATGTTTAGGCTCACTCTTTCAAACTTTGACAGATATTGGCAGGTCTTATGGATCAGTATACTCTGGCTGGTAATGCTCAAGCTTTAAAAACGACGACATGGATGGTTGATTACTTCTACGACCGCGTACAGAACGTGATATCAAAATACACACTTGAAAGACACTGGTTATCATTGAATGAAGAAACTGGAGGCATGAACGATGTTCTTTACAAATTATACAGCATAACGGTGCGCAATACTGAATTATAGAGATGCCTTATCTTTTCTAATCAGTTATTTTTTCAATAGAACTGGTTCCCACAACCAGACCAAGGTTTTTTGATCTTACCTTTGGAAACATCCGAGAATCTTAACGAAAAGTACACCTGAAATTTGGCATTCATTTAGGATTTTTCATGCATAATTTCTCTTTACTTTGTGTTTTTCAAAATATAAATATTAGGTTGCTGTAATTCAACTTGGGCTGTACTAATAGTTATATAATTTGAGCTAGTATCTGGTTTTATCCTTCTTTGCAGGGGGATCAGAAGCACTTGTTGTTGGCTCATCTTTTTGATAAACCGTGCTTTCTAGGATTGCTAGCTGTGAAGGTGTACTCTGTGTTTCTTTTCACGTTGAGGCTTATGCCAATAAGATCCTAAACTTCCTGTTCTCTATTGCATGCCAAACATGCCCTTAGTGTTTAACTCTGTTAGCTATATATTTTCTCACTTGTAGGCTGATGATATATCTGGATTTCATGCTAACACTCATATTCCAATTGTTATCGGATCTCAAATGCGGTATGAAGTTACTGGTGATCCGCTATATAAGGTACTTCTTTGCCTTTTCTGATCAAACAGTCTAATCTCTACGTCATAGTGTTGATATGCAGTAAGGGCTTTGAATTTGAATGAATTTCTCGTGTAAAGTTTCACTGAAATTTTAAGG
Source organism: Fraxinus sp. 1973-6204 (assembly GCA_903798365.1). Taxonomy (NCBI): domain Eukaryota; kingdom Viridiplantae; phylum Streptophyta; class Magnoliopsida; order Lamiales; family Oleaceae; genus Fraxinus; species Fraxinus sp. 1973-6204. Next base: position 7,418 of record CAIGRR010339211.1, on the reverse strand, counting down.
TAATAAATTATGTCTTTTTGAAATATGATTCCTTTTTTAACTTGATTTTGTCAGGAAATAGGGATGTTCTTCATGGACATCGTTAACTCTTCTCACAGCTATGCGACAGGAGGAACATCAGTTGGTGAGTTCTGGTATGAACAATGGAATTCCAAAAATATATTTTTACATTTATATAGCATCACTGTTTGCGACCGGCTAATTCATTAGAACTTTTCTCCAAGAATTTCACTATTTCATTTATACTTCTTCGCTCGATCTGTTTGCAGGTCAGATCCAAAGCGTCTAGCTAGCACTCTACAAACTGAGAATGAGGAATCTTGTACGACCTATAACATGTTGAAGGTGTGCCGACAATCCTTTTAATTTTGTTAATTTTTTTGTTAGGGTGAAGAAGTGCGAAAAAAGAAGCTGTAATATTATCTAGTGTACTGTATAGTCCACTCCAGTACTCTACCAAACTTGCTCTAAGGATATTCATACGTGCACCTATATTTGATATTGTAGGTTTCACGTCACCTGTTCAGATGGACCGAGGAAATGGCTTATGCGGATTATTATGAGCGAGCTTTGACGAATGGTGTGCTGAGCATCCAAAGAGGAAGGGATCCTGGAGTAATGATCTACATGCTCCCCCTGCGCCGTGGTGCTTCCAAGGCTCAAAGCTACCATGGATGGGGAACAAAGTATGATTCTTTTTGGTGCTGCTATGGAACAGGTGGGTATAAAAGATCTTACTTTCAACTCTTATCCTTTCTGTTTGTGCAAGGATTATGTATTTTTCCTAATTATTCTAGAAGATATATCTGAATCCTAGTGTGTCTGAAACTTCATCGAGATTTTGAATTCAGTCCATGAATCCCTGCCTATCATGATTAACTGATTTCCTTAATTATACAGTGTTTTTTGATAGAATGAATTGGACATCTTGCTATCTTATTTTTGTCGTATTTTAATTTATATTCTTTAAGATAAGCCCCTGTTTGGTTTGGATAAAAAACCAATTAAAATCTCAAGTTAAAGTCAACAGTTAATTTTAACCACACATTTCATGAGATCCACAACTTTTCAATCACACATCTCATCAACTTTTATCAAAATCTATTAAAAATCTGATTTTAATGTCTACCAAACTGGAAATATTCGGAGGAACAAACTTCTGATAGATCGAATTTTCTTTCTACCTTTACTGCTATAGGCATTGAATCATTTTCAAAACTGGGAGACTCGATATACTTTGAAAAGGAGGGAAATACTCCTGCTTTGTACATCATCCAATATGTATCTAGCTCACTTGATTGGAAAATGGGACATATTTCCCTGAACCAGGAAGTAGAGCGTGTTGTATCATGGGATCAACGCCTTCAAGTGACGGTGACAATTTCCTCAAAAGAGGTATGTTATTTCCAAGTCATTGTTCCCTTAGACCTCAGACTTTACGAGTTAATGTTGTCCTTTTGTCATTCTTCAGCAAACAGAAAAGGCAGCATCTACGTTGAATTTTAGGATACCACCATGGACATATTCCAAAGGTGCAAAGGCATCGTTGAACGATCAGGACATACTGTTAGCAGCTCCAGGTAAAATTGATAATCCTCTTCCTTGTGCTGCTGTTAATTTCTCCTTTTTCTCTAAAGTCATTTCCTTATCATTTTAATGTTGTTGTGTATGTTGAAATAAAAAAAGACGATGAGACTACTGGAATTTTTTATTTTTTTAAACTAACTTTTTAATGTTCCTTCTTGTTGTAGGCAATTTTCTCTCACTGACTAAAAATTGGAACCCAGGTGACAAAATTACTTTGGGGCTGCCTATAAGTCTTAGAACCGAGTCTATCAAAGGTATATCTCTTAGCATGAACCAACTAAAATTCTAACTAGGGATCTTGTAGTTAGAAACTACAAACCCAATATAATTAAGACGGAAGCACTGGAAAGGTTAGAGAATCATGAAGGAAAACACCCCATATGGGTTATAAATAACTAGTACTAATTACACAATCAAAAGAAGAATCCCTTCATTACAAATGCTGATGTGTTGTTTTGATTGCTTTAGACGACAGGCCTGAATATGCTTCCGTTCAGGCAATATTCTATGGTCCCTACCTTCTTGCCGGTTTTTCAAATGGTGACTGGGATATCAAAGCAGATTCAACTAAGTCTATTTCAGATTGGGTTACTCCAGTTCCGGCTGATTACAATTCTCATTTGATATCCCTTTCGCAAGAATCTGGGAATGCAGTCCTCGTCCTCACAAACTCCAATCAATCAATAAAAATGGATAATCTCCCTCAAGAAGGAAATGATTCTGCTGTCAGTGCAACTTTTCGACTAGTTCTAAAAGATGCAACAAAATCTACAGAGTTTTCAGGGCCAACAGATGCTATTGGGAAATTGGTCATGCTAGAACCACTTAATTTTCCAGGCATGCTCATTGTGGATCAAGGAGTTGAACAATATCTTGGCATTACAGATTCATCGAAAGGTGGTGGTTCTTCTACTTTTCACTTGATTTCTGGGTTGGACGGGAAAAATGGAACTGTTTCCTTGGAGTCTGAGAACCATAAAGGTTGCTTCGTGTACAGCAGTGTTGACTATCAATCCGGTACAAGCATTAAGCTCAGCTGCAAATCATCAGATTCTGGATTTGAACAGGCAGCAACTTTTACTTTGAGAAAAGGATTGAGTGAGTATCATCCTATCAGCTTTGTGGCAAAAGGGACAGACAGGAACTTTCTTCTGGCTCCATTACTTAGCTTAAGAGATGAATCTTACACTGTATATTTCAACATTCAGTCATAAGGTGGGTTGTGGTAGTAAAGGTGGAATAGTTCTGAAAATCTAACAATTCAAAGATCAAACTCTACTGGTTTTATATTGGCTATTAGCTCTCTGCATCAAGTCTGAAATGAATATGTATGAGATGGACATTTAAAGAGAGATTTGCCACCCCAATAATGCTTAGGAGAAAGGCGTTTTATTGATTGAACTGTGTTTTCCTTTACAGTGTTGGTATACAATAAGAAGAGCAAGTTATTTTTTTTCTTTTGATAGTTTAGTTCTTGTTGACCTCAATTTTTGCACGGATACGTGGCCAATGGAATCCTGACCACCTTCCCTCTACATAGACGTCACATGCGCATTAGAACACTCCGTTAGGAGGCAAATGTCGCCGGACGAGAAAAGGTCCGACAACCATTTGCACTCCGACGGTCTAGTCAACAGCTAGACGAGAGAGAGATTAATGCAAGATATAGGAGATGAGATTTGGCTAGGTTTAGAATGATACACCTTGGTGTGAAATGATCTCACATATATATGGAATTGGAAATGGGCTAAGTGGGGCTGATGGCCTAAGACCATGAAACTTCTTTTTTCAGAAATATTACATATGTGATATGACCAAGAAAAAAAAAATATTTCGTAAAGTACTAGGTGATATTTTATATTCCAAAAATACTGAATATTATGACATAATGAATCAAAATTACCGAGCCCCATTATTTCAGTGTTTTTTTTTTTGTGTAACTGAAACACAATATTGCTGATGACACACGCACCCCATTAATTGTATCTCTATGTCTGTCATTGAATTGAAAAATCATCATCTATTATTTTTCTTGAGAATAAAATAAAGCTAAAAGCAATGACAGATAATTGAGAATTTCTCAATTATGTGAAGCAAATAAGGCTTCATCATTCTACTAATCTAACTGCATAGTTGTTCCAGGTTCATTTCGAAAATCAGCATATGCTATATATGGTCTTAGTATCTCGTCATCTTCATTCTATACAATTTTGGTGCTTTATTAGTTTTATTACAGCACATGATTAGCACACATCAAGCACTCATAATTCTAGCAATTTTTCACACATCAATCACTCATGATTCTGGCAATTATGCACACATCAAGTACTCATGATTCTAGCAATCCCATGTAATTAGACAATTGCACAAGTCAACATTTATTCCTTTCCGTGTAAAGCAAAGGCCTATATAGCTATATAATGACATACGAAATCAATGAGAAAGCATCACAAAATATTCAGCCAAATTATCTTTTACAAGTTTGTTATTACTTGTTACTATCTCCAAAATCTTTGGGTCCAAGTGATGATTTCCGTCAATGTATGTAAACATAGCTGCCTCCTTTTAGTTGATGGTTAATGAAATTCCTTTTATACTAAAGTGCCGATTAAGAAAGTAGCAAAAGAAAGGAAGGTTAAATAAAAGTATAAAGGGCAATGCTAGGGGTACAAAACTCATTACAAAATGGTTGACAAAATAGCCACATGGCGCCCCCCTATTGGGCTGCAGGTGCCCCTCTAATAGGGGGCACCATGTGGCTATTTTTGTCAACAATTTTGTACTATATTTTGTACAAGTAGCATTATCCAAGTATAAAATAAAATTAGTAGACAATGTGTTTTGTGTTTCTATAATCACATTTTGTTTTTCTTCTTTTTGGAGAATTTATGGAAACTATGGTTATTTTCATTATTCCGATGGTTAATTAATTAATTTATTGTTACTGAGTTCATAAGGTGATGCAAATCGGGTAATAAAACAAATACCAACGAACATATGTTATGATAACTAAAGATCGTTGAAGTTGACAATCTATTCTCATCTGCCCTTACACATGGAGAGCTTAAATTTGGTGTGTAGCTCATAGTCAAAACTAGGAAAATGATGGGTTGCAGGTGTATATATGTATTTGAGACATACTGTGATTGCCTAGTCTTTCACGAAACTTGAACCTTGACTTGTCAACTTCTTCAATTTGGACTCCAAAACTCGACCAAGTGACTGCCTAGCCGGATCATATCAGCACGACTAGCCCTTCATCTTCTAATTCAGAGACTCCTAGGAACCGAGTACAATCTCCTGCAGTCAAAAGTGAAGAAATCTCGGTTTATAATAAAGAGAGAGCTTCAATCAGAAACCAGAAACATGAACAGGCTAAGATCTGCACTATTACAACAAGAAGAACAGAGCAGTATCTGAGATCCTGTTCGAGTCCTTTAAAAGAGAAATCACTGAATCAGACACCTAATACATTTCCTGCTTTGAAACCAAAGCATACATCATCTATCGGTGGAGAAATTATACTTTGTTTGAAGAGGCCTTTATAACTCGAGCGATTCTTTACTATATCAAATTCTCATTCAGTCTTGTGTTGTTTCTTATCATGCTTGTATGTTTTTGTCAGTCATGGAGGAATTTTCAATATGGAGAATGTGTTAATACAGAAAGTGGATAAAATAAAATGTGTTGAACAACTTTTCATCTGTCAATTCTTATGAACTACAATCTTAGATTCTATTACAATACTAGTAAGTGTTAAAATTAGAAGTGGGCATTTTAATTCGAAGTTCGAACTGGAATTGTTAAAAAATAATAATTTAGGAATAGAAATCGAAAATTGATAGGATCTCGAAAATTCTTGGTTCTTGATTTGGAATTGTGAGTACATAATTTTGGTAATTCTGGAATCGAATTTATCTTTTTTTGTAAGTTATTTTTATTTTTTTACAATTTAATCAAGCTGACTCAATGACATTGTTCAACAAGTAGCAAATTTGTAAGATTCGACAAGTAGCAAGTTTGCAAGGCCCAAGTAGTAAGTATCGTAATTAATCCGATTCATTCAATAATTGAATAATATTACTCTCATTCGTATTCACTATTGAATGCACTGTACACGCTGTTCATCTTCTTGAGGTGTTGCACGCAGAACTACAACCAAATTGGATGCTAGGATTATATTGGTAGATATTGAATGTTGTTTGATGATATATTTGCAGTGAATTAAGAATCATGAAATATGCACTTGGTAACATATTTTATTTATTTTAGATATTGAAAGATAATTTGTTTTGTCAACATAATCCAAAAAAAATGTTATGGATAGAACCGAAATGAAATTGGAACCGAAGGTTTGTGTTTGATTCCAATAATTACATGATCCCAAATATTTTATTTAAGAATTATTTGAAGTGTCATGATTAGTTTTCAATATTGAAATATTTGGACCGATCCATCAGACATCGAAACATAGTTAAAATCTTAATTCAACATAAAATCACGTCGTTAGATTTTTGTCAAAATCAAAATCAATAATTAAGTTTAATTATATATTTTATGAAACTAACAATTTTTCAAGTAGACATTTAGCCACTGTTTGGTACATATTAAAATTTTTATTTTCATTCTTCTACTTATTTTTAACCATGCATTATTCAATAAAATAATATTTTTTATCACATCAATAAATTTTTCATCTTTTTCAACCACATATTTTTCATTAATCTATGTAGGAGAAATGAATTTTTCCCAATTTTTTTTTTTTTTTATAAAAGCGTGAATTGATCAAGACTTTAGAGACGGATACAAGTAGTAGCATGGGCCGTGGCCCGTAGATGGCCCAAACGTGGGGATGGTAATCTTTTATTTGAAAAATGGCTCACTTATATATATATATATATATATATTTTTTTTAAAATAATTCGGTCTTCTAAAAATATCTAAAATCCTTACTCATATAAAAGAATATATCCCTTTTCACAACTAAAGAAAGTCATTATGCCCCTGTTTGGTACACATTATTTTTTTCATTTTCATTCTTCTACTCATTTTCAGACACACATTTTTCAATAAAATAATATTTTACATCACATCGATAACTTTTCCTTATTTTTCAACCATACATTCTCTTTCAATCTACTATTCCAGAATACATTCTTTTAAAATAATATGGCTCAAACACTAACTTTTATCATATTTTACTACAAATCTAATTTTATTCCCTACCAAACATTCAAACAAGGGCCAATAACCTTCCAATATTGGGAGCTTGTTTGGTACAACTCAAAATTAAATTAAAATTGAAAATATAGCCGTTATTGGGAGCCACTCGTCTAATAAAAATCAACAATAACGATAAGTTTTTCAATTTTAATCTCCACCGAACACACCCTGGATGAATTTTTACGCACGAATGTGGCCCTGGACTAATAGAATTATCCAATAATCATACTACAAGTACATCAATTTTGACATTATGTCACGTGTCGGAGCATGATTAGACAATTAAACACCATACACTTTTTCCCCATTTACATTTAAATTCACATGAAGTGTCAAACTCTATGTAAACCATGGACTTACACAGCAAAATTCAGTACATAGTGCTATCAAAATCGACTATTTAATTTTTGAATTATGCATTTATGCTACGTTACTGGGCCCATGCCAGGGGCCAACTAACTCCACGTGATAGGTTGGGGGAAACTTTTGGTCCCCTGTGATTGTACAGGGCCTCCTTAAATTTTCATCCGAAAAAGTGCATTGTACTCGCCTCCCATTGGTTAAATAATGCTAAACGAGGATCGCAATCTGGACTAATCCTCATCGTC
>CAIGRR010339194.1:0-10379 GCA_903798365.1 Fraxinus sp. 1973-6204 | reverse complement strand
AAGTGTAAAATTGACTTTGCACCATTTTGGAAAAATGGTGAGTGATACTATTCACTTTGCACCATTTTTCCAAAAATGGTGAAAAAGATGGTGCTCCATTGGAGACCCTTTGTACCAAAATTTGGTGCATTTTGCTGCAAAGGGGTATGCATTGGAGATGGTCTTATATATTTATTTATTTATATTATAGAAAATGTAAATTGATCATTTTACCCCTTATTTCTGTAATAAAATGAAAGGTTTGGGACATTCGCTACAATTTTTCATAAATAAAATAATAAAGTTTTGGAGGAAAAAAAATGAAGTGGGATAGGGGTGGAAAATAAAGTTTTAAAGGTTTGGAATTGTAGTTGGTACATAAAAAATTTTGGGTATAATTTGTAAAAAAATAAAATATTTGGATACTAACATTGCAATGATTACTTTTTAATTTTGAAATCTTTATTGTTTTTAACGAAAAATTTGACAGCAGGGGGTTCTTCGTGCAAAATCTTAATTTAAAATTTGGAGAATAATATTGGAGAAAAAAAAAAGTTGAAGGATTCCTTCATAAATCTTAATTTAAAATTTGTAGTGGGAACAAGAGATGGACGACAATAAGCATCTTGCATTCAAGAACGTCACATGCATTCCAATCAAGTCCATGTTCTCCTTTTCAATTAAGTCAACTTGTCTCGAAAAAAAAAAAACAATAATAATCTATTATTTCTATTCACTTAAGTGGATGTAAAACTGTCAGTTTCATAAGTAATACCTTGGCTCGTCCTTAAAATGAATGAATTATTGCGTGTTTTATGATCCCATCTGCGTTGTGTTTCATAGTGCTATACAATCTCTCTTTTTCTCTGTTTTGTCTCGGACCAACCATACTGTGAATACAAATAAGATCAAGACACATTCACTCTCGTTAAACTCTCTCTCTGGTTTCTGTCCAACCTAACAATATTTGATGGAACACTCTGACTTGATTTCTCTCTTCGACGCATCGTGGTTTGGTCGTAATGAAGTAATTATAGCAACGGATATGTCTGATGAGGGAATGATGGATCTCTCTGTTGACGGAATGGTGGATCCCTCTGTTGACGAAACAAAGGATTGCTCAGGCAAAAATTTGTCACGTCTAGTAAGGCCATATCTCCATTCCCGTCTGCAAGATTTAAAGCCAAGATTTAATTTTCTCCGTAGAGGAGAAAAATATGTTAGCTTTCAATGGCTCGGGCCACACTTTTTAACATTTCTCAAATATGCACCAACATTGTGCTTCTCCGCCTACGAGGTCGCATCTTCTGGTTATGGCAGATTCATTGATCTGTTGAAGAGACTTGATGATTCAGCCTCCGATTGCATCTTATATGAACAAACTAAACATTACAAAAACTTTTTAGTAATCATTCCCTCTTTCCTGCAAGAGGTTAAGGAGTTATTCACTATTCAAAAGGAATGGTCTGATTTTGGTAGCCCTGTCAGCAATGATGTGAATGAGGCAGCAACGTTTACTGATTTTCTTCTTGAAACTATTGGAGAATTGCTTAATTGCCGAACATATTCCAATGTTCTTGTGAGTAATCAAATCACAGTTCTTCTGAAGGAGCTGAAATTTCTGCGAATTTTTCTTCGTGATGCAGTAGAATACAGCCAGAAAGAGCTGAACAAGAATATTTTAACAGAAATTGAAGCTGTATTTAACGAAGCAGGACTTTTCTTGCATTCATTCTTTTTCACCGCAGACCTTGTTACTGCGACCAAAATGGATCTTGCCATTTCCGTTCTGCTAGGAAGGATTGAGATTGTGAAAATAAATATAGAAAATTACAACATTGCACTCTCAATGAAGCTGAATCATGGAATTGGAAGCCTTCAAGTTGCAGAAAGTTTGAGTGAAGCATCATCATCCGAAGATAAAAGCACTCCCATGGTAGAAGAGATGACTGTGGGCTTCGAGGACATGACAACACAAATTGTGAGCAAGCTTCTTGGAGGACCAGACGATCGCCAGATTATTTCCATCGTTGGAATGGGTGGACTTGGCAAGACAACTTTAGCAAAGAAAATATACAACCATTCCACTGTTCGGTACCATTTTGATAACCTTTCTTGGGGTGTTGTTTCTCAAACTTACAAAAAGGGAAAGCTGTTGATCAACATTTTGAGCTCTATAAGTAACCTTAATAGAGACAAAATTTCAAAAATGAAAGATGAAGAGTTGGCCGAACATCTTTACAAAAATTTAAAGGGTAGAAGATACCTCATTGTTATGGATGATCTATGGGATAGAGAAGCATGGGATGATTTGAAAAAAGTATTTCCAGTTGACAGAAATGGCAGCAGAGTATTGTTCACTAGTCGGCTGAAAAATGTGGCATTAGATATTTCACATGTTATCATTGATACTCCTGCCCTGTCACCAGATGAAAGTTGGAATCTATTAGAACAGAATGTGTTCAACAAAGAACCTTGCCCTGAAGAACTGCAAGTTATTGGAAAGCATATTGCAACAAATTGTCATGGACTCCCGCTTTCAGTCGTCACGATAGCTGGAGTTCTTTCAAATATGGAGAGGAGAGAGAGCTTATGGCAACAAGTTGCAAAAAATTTAAGTTCTTACATTTCCCAAAAAGCCAACGACTACATTCCTACACTGAAACTTAGTTACATGCATTTACCAAATCACTTAAAGCCATGTTTCCTCTATCTAAGTGCATTCCAGGAAGACGAGGAAATTCCAGTTCGGAAGCTATTATTGCTATGGATAGCCGGAGGACTCGTAGAGAAAAAGGAACAGAAGACATTGGAAGATGTAGCAGAGGAGTATCTAATGGAATTAATTGACAGGAGCCTGTTGCAAGTGGCCAAAAAAAGATCTGACAATGGAGTAAAAGCATGTACTATTCACGATCTAGTACTCGATATGTGCTGCAAAATTGCAGTAGATGATGAAATAATTCTGTTTCGACAGTAAGTTAACTAGCTCTCTTTCTAATTCCTTCTCTATTTTCTTTCGTTTTTCAATTTAACCTAATAATTTGTGGTATTTATGTTAATGCTGCTGGTGTTGCTGGTGTTGCTGGTTGACGTGGTTAAACTGATTATGTATTCTACTTCTTTTAGTCAATTCTTGGTATCTAAACATCGCCACCGCTTGTGTATGGATCGGTCTCATCATCTCTCTGAGGCCTTATCCATTCTTTACAATTCCGAAAAAATTAGAATTTTAGATGCAAGAGATGATGGATATGCTCTGCTGGGAATCAAAATTATGCCTGACTTGAGGTACTTGGAAATTCGATATTTGAATTCATCAATAGGCACACTCCAGAACCTAGAATGGCTTCTATTGGAATGTGAATTTGATATACCAACATACCTTCTCACTATGCCTAAGTTGAGACATCTTCGTGTTGGACACAAATATCTTAACCCCGCAAGATTTAGTAAGAACGGTTATAGCTTTCGAGCAAGTAGCCTACGAACCCTTAGTTACATTTATATTCGCGATTCCGAAGACGAAAAAATCTTGAGGTGTTCACCAAATCTTCGTAGGCTTAATTTCGAATCTCCACACAATCACTTTCCTAATCTCAACTTTTTTACTCAGCTTGAATCACTCAATATGAAATATCGATGTAGATTCATTGGTGATTACTCAGAGGTTAATTTCCCCAAGAATATCAAAAAGCTTACTCTTTTTGCACTCGGTTTACCATGGGAAAGGATGTCATTAATTGGGACACTGCCCAATCTGGAGACTCTGAAATTAGTAGATGAAGCATGTAAGGGAAAAATCTGGAACACAAAGGAAGATGAGTTCCAAAAGCTCAAATTCCTTAAATTAGAAAACCTAACACTCAAACAGTGGAATTCCTCAAGCGATCATTTCCCCGTACTTGAAAAATTGGTGTTAAGATATTGCTTTTATTTGGAGATTCCTTTTCAGTTTAGCTATATTCCAACATTCCAGAAGATTGAGGTCTATGGTTGTACCAAAAATGTTGGAAGTTCAGCTTTGGAAATTTGCAATGAACAACAGGACTATGGTAATGAAGAGTTTGAGGTGACAATCCGTAATGAGAGGACTATGTTCTACTGATTTACACCCAAGTAAGTCAAAATCTCATCTCATACTTATTTTTCTCTAACAAAAAAAATCATTTTTATTACTTATTTGATTAAATTACTTTTTTATTTCTTAATAGGTGAATTCTTGACATCCCACTTGGAGGGAAAAGCTGCGTTATTCTTATTCATATCTTTTCTTTGTAGTAACTGTGAACTTGCATTGTCTTTGTTAAGAGTAAAATTAAATAACGACCCAATTTCCGATTGGACAATGTTATAGTTAATTTGACAAGTGGTCGAATTCATATATCTTAGCCTCGAATCTTTTGCCTACTTAGCTTTCCTTTATATATATATGTATTTTTTTTTTTCGTTTTAATGCAGCTCTCTACTTCTGTATTTGGCCCATGTATAATTTTCTCAAGTGAAAAACGTTATCTATGTTGTCCTTGTTCTAGCACCGTTACAAAGATACAATAATGACTATGTTACCCTTGTTTCAACATCAACCTAAAGCTTAGAGACTGTTTTTCTTCAAGTTTTCATAATAATATATCTTTTATATTCCTTAATTCATTGTGTTGTACCTTTTTGAGATGCCACGTCACAAATGTGATTGCACTGGGCAATACAAATGGGCTTCAATGCACTTGCTGGCCTGAACTCCACTTTCTTTGTTAGCTTGAATTACTCACAATGGATTATTAAAGTGAATTCAAAGGTGAATACTCAATGGTTAACTTCCCCAGTAATATCAAAAGTGAATTCCTCGTACCATCAATATTTCCTTGTAGAACGATTGTGTTGCAAATTTGCAAAAATAAAAATAAAAATGAGATGATTACTTCTCAATTTAGCAATATTTCAACGGTGTAGAAAATTGAGGTACATTGTTGCGACAAAAATGGTGAAAGTTTAGCTTTGGAAGATCATGAAAAATAACTGGATTCAATGAGACCAAACATTTAAAATGTAAACTTCTGAAGATGACTAAATATATTCAATTTGAAAAGATAACTTTATTCAAAGAGGCATACCAACTACTCGTCTGTTGAATAATATAATTATCCCTTAATTATCTAAGTTACATGAATTATAAGTCAGCAGATGATGAAATTTTAGAGGAGAATGTTTTATTTATTATCGATTTTTATTTAAAATAAGATTAATGATTAATCGTAATTGACTTGTGACGTATAACGTGTCCAATATAATATTAATTTTGTACATATTTAATTGCATAAGCCAATGGGTCCAAACATGGATGATTGAAAAGTTGACTTTTGAAGCAGAGTTGGGGGAGGATCGACTTATTATTCAAAATATAAAATTAAATAAATATACACGTCCTAGGTTACATAATTATACAATTTCATTATTAATTGAGAAGCCAAATATAAATAGAGATTACAATTTATGTGAATAAACATATATATTCACTCTCATCAATGATCAATATCTCTCTCTGGTCTCTGCCCCAACTCTAACAATATTACTTGATGGAACACTCTGCTTGGATTTCACTCTTAGACGGAGAGGAGGATATCCATGATGATATCATTTACGATTATCTGTCACGTCTAGTCACAAGACCAGATCTCCTTTGTCGTCAGCAAGATTTAAAGCTTGATGGAAGAGAAAAAAATGTTAGCTTTCAATGGCTCGGGCCACACTTTTTAGCTTTTCTCAAACATGCAACAAAACTGTTCTTGGACACCGATGCTACTGGATTTCTCTATTACTACAAAATCAATGATCTGTCGCAGCATCTTGATTATTCAGCCTGATCTTGCATCTGACACGAAGAAACTGAATATTACATATTTTAGAGATCATTCTCTCTTTCGTGCCAGAGATTAAGGAGTTATTCACAATTCAAAAGAAATATTCTGATAGTGGTAGCACTATCAGAAACTATATGACAGAGGCAGCAACGTTTATCAGCTTTCTTCTTGAAACTATTGGAGAATTGCTTAGTTGCCGAACAAATTCCTGTGTTCTTGTGAGTAATCAAGTCAAAGTTCTTTGGAAGGAGCTGAAATTTCTGCTAACTTTTCTTGTTGATACAATGCGTTGCATCAAGCTAGAACAAAGCANGCTTTCTTCTTGAAACTATTGGAGAATTGCTTAGTTGCCGAACAAATTCCTGTGTTCTTGTGAGTAATCAAGTCAAAGTTCTTTGGAAGGAGCTGAAATTTCTGCTAACTTTTCTTGTTGATACAATGCGTTGCATCAAGCTAGAACAAAGCAAGAATGAATTTACAGAATTTAAATCTCGAAAGCAAGAACAGATCGAGAAGATGTTTGAAGAGAATATATTGAAAGAAATCGAAGCTGTATCTAACGAAGCTGGACTTTTCTTGCATTCGTTCTTTTTCACCACAGACCTTGTTACTACGACCAAAATGGATCTGGCAATTTCTGTTCTATTAGAAAGGATTCAGATTGTGAAAGTGAAGATTAAAGATTACTGCATTGAAGTATCAATGAAGCTGAATTGTGGAAGTGGAAGCCTGCAAGTTGCAGAAAGTTCAAGTGAAGTATCATCATCCCAAGATAGAAGCATTCCCACGGTAGAAGAGATGATTGTGGGACTTGATGACATGACAACAGGAATTGTAAGAAAGCTTCTTGGAGGACCAAACTACCGCCAGGTTATTTCCATCCATGGAATGGGTGGGGTTGGCAAGACAACGTTAGCAAAGAAAATATACAATCATTCCAATGTTAAGGACCATTTTGATAAGCTTTCTTGGTGTGTTGTTTCTCAAACTTATCAAAAGAGAAAGCTATTGGTTGACATTTTGATCTCCGTATGTAACCTTAACAGAGATGAAATTTCAGAAACGGAAGGCGAAGAAGAGTTGGCCGAACGTCTTTACAAAAATTTAAAGGGTATAAGATACCTCATCGTTATGGACGATATATGGGATAAAGAAGCATGGGATGATTTGAAAAAGTTATTTCCAGTCGGCTGAAAAATGTGGTATTGGAAATTTCACATGTTATCATTGAACCTCCTCGCCTGTCATCAGATGAAAGTTGGAATTTATTAGAGCAGACGGTATTCAAGAAAGAACGGTGCCCTCAAGAATTGCAAGATATTGGAAAGCAAATTGCAACAAATTGTCATGGACTACCACTTTCAGTCGTCATGATTGCTGGAGTTCTTTCAAATATGGAGAAGAAAGAAAGCTTATGGCAACAAGTTGCGGAGAGTTTAAGTTCTTACATTTCCCAAAAAGCCAACGACTACAAAGGGTGTAACTTTGAATCGATGTGGCACTTACCAAATCACCTGAAGCCATGTTTCCTCTATCTTAGTGCATTCCAGGAAGACGAGGAAATTCCAGTTCGGAAGATGTTATTACTATGGATAGCCGAAGGACTCGTAGAGAAAAAGGAGCACAAGAGCTTAGAAGATGTAGCAGAGGAGTATCTAATGGAACTTATTAACAGGAGCTTGCTGCAAGTTGATCAAACAAGATCTGACAATGGAGTAAAAACATTTACTCTTCATGATCTAGTATTTGATATGTGCAGTAAAATAACTGTCGAAGATGAAAACTTTCTGTTTCAATAGTAAGTGGACTACTCTCTTTCTAATTCCTTCTCGCTCTACTTTTGTTTTCCAATTTAGCCTAATAATTTGTTGTGATTCTTTCATTGATGCTGTTGCTGATGCTGGGCGATGTGGTCAAATTGATGATGATCATCAATGTTCTTATTATTTTGCTTCTTTAGTCAATTTTTGATATCTAAGCATCGTCATCGCTTGTGTATGGATCGGTCTCATCATCTCTCCGAGGCCTTAGCCATTCTTTACGATTCGGAAAAAGTTAGGATCTTAGATTCAGAATATTGTGCAAACGTCCCACTGGAAATCAAAACTATGCCTGACTTGAGGTACTTGGAAATTTCAACATTGACTTCATCAATAGGTAGACTCCAGAACCTATATTTTCTTCTTGTGAACAACCAACTTGATATTCATATACCAGCATACCTTCTCAATATGCCTAAGTTGAGACATCTACGTTTCAGAACTTTTTTTTTCGGCACAAAATTCAGTAAGAATTTTGATAGATCCCGAGTAAATAGCCTAGAAACCCTTTGTTACGTTATTATAGACGATCCAAAAGATGAAGAGATCTTGAGATGTTCTCCAAATCTTCGTGCACTTAAATACAAATGCCAATCAGACAATTTCTGTCTTGATCTCAACTTTCTTCGTCAGCTTGAATCACTCAAGATGGTTTATGAAAGTAGATTCAAAGGTGATTACTCAGTGGTTAACTTCCCCAAGAATATCAGAAAACTTACTCTTTCTAAAATTGGTTTGCCATGGGAAAAGATGTCATTAATTGGGACATTGCCGAACCTGGAGATTCTGAAATTAGAATACCAAGCCTTTGTAGGAGATATCTGGAACACCGAGGATGACGAGTTCCAAAAACTCAAATTTCTTAAATTAGATGATCTAGATCTTAAACAGTGGAATTCCTCACACGATCATTTCCATGTACTTGAATGCTTGCAGTTGAAATCTTGCGAAAACCTGGAGATTCCTTTCGATTTTAGCTATAGTTTAACAATACAGTGGATTGAGGTTTATTTTTGTGGCGAAAATGTCAAAAGTTCAGCTTCGCAAATTCGTGAAGAACAACAGGAGAATGGTAATGAAGAGTTTAAAGTGATCATCTATGGTGATTATGATTATTAGAGAGCCTTTGTTCTACTTGTATACAAGGTGTCAATCAAAGCTCGTCTCTTACTTCTTTTTTTACTGGATCTTTTTCATTGTTTATTTGATCAACTTCTTATTTTTATTTTTTTAGCAGGAGATTCCTTAACATTTCACACCCACATGGTGAGAAAAAGATATAATCGTGGGCTCGATGTCAATTGCTAGCTGTTGTTCTTATTCATAGTCTTTTCTTTGTAGTGTAAGTAAAAGACTTCATTATTGCAAGTGAAATTAAACAATGCCCAGTTGCAAATTGTACTATGTTACGGTGAACTTGAGTTGGATCTAGATCTTAGCCTCGAATTTTTTCCCTTGTAATTTCTTTTCATGTCTATTACTTTATTTTTCTGACATCAACCATTATAACTACTTCACAGTGTAAAATGAAACCCATTTGCATCCAAGTTTTTCATCCTGGCCACCAAAAGTCGAAAGTGGGCATTGAGGAAGACCTTATATTGATTATTTTAGGAGAAAACCTGGTATCATGACTTGGTGGGATGCTTCAGCATGGGTTTGCACTGCGAGAGTTGATTACTTGTATCAATACAGAAATCCCATATGTTTTCTTGATCAACGAAACAAAATCCTACCAATACAGTATGTAGGAATTTGGGGCTCCAATATTCAATTTCCGGGCTCAGAAAAACCAATCGAATCACCACACAACTTCAAGCTTTTCCCAAACACTACCTCCACTTGGTTGCTCCAAGATTTACATCCCCACAAAGGAGATATGGTGGTGGTGGTCATGTCCACATAGGAAGGAAGAAGAAGAGGGTAACAATGATAGAGTCTCACCAAGAAATCTCCCTCACAAGCCGGCTGCCTCTCTCTTTCTCTCGTGGCTGCCTCCTCTCTCACAATCCTCTCTTGCACCAACACACACACTATTACACAAGAGAGATGGATGTATATTAAGTTACTCAATTGGGCCAAAAGGATGGGCCATAGGTAAATGAGCCTAATCAATAAACCAATAAACCACCAATTCATCTCAATCTTGGGCCTTCCAAAAGTATCGATAGTATTCGAGTTGAGCTAAATCTATGGTGTCGATAAAATTCGTTAACTGTTTTAAATCATCGTCCGGATTTATTAGGTATCAAATCCATCTAAGCAAACACCAGTGATTAAAAAGTAGAACTTTGGAAACGAAACTGGAGGATCATATTGCATCACAAGCATTTTGCTGTAAGAAATAAATGTTTGCCATCACAAGTTTCTCACCAAAAAATATTTCGATGCCATGCTTCCATAATGTTTTTGACAACAGTCTTTACTATTTGTCGAGTTTAATGACATTTTATGATAACATTTTATGTCGCATTATAATTTTGTTTATCTTTGCAATAAATTTTAAAAACGTATCACGCTAAATGATTTATTGCGACAAGTTTTGATATGGCGCAAAATATCTTCTTGTAAAATTATAACTTTTTGTGGTGTATATATCTATAATATATCTAAATATCACGTGAAGGTGAAATCGTTTTTTGGACGTTTCTAGCCCTCCTTGGAATCATTGTTTTGAAACTTCTAGCCCCACATGAAGGATAATAAATTTATTTATTAT
>CAIGRR010338954.1:0-14951 GCA_903798365.1 Fraxinus sp. 1973-6204 | reverse complement strand
ATTTTATGAAACCCAACACTTTCAATCACACATTTCATTAAATTATATCAAAATTTACTAAAAGTCTGATTTTAATCCATACCAAACAGGGGCTAAAGTGAGGTTTAGTGGGCTATTAACACCTTTAAATTGTTGTTGCGAGTTCCTTGCAATAATTTGAACCAAAACTCGAACGAAATGTTCACAGTAAATTTGAAGTCGTGTGTTGATAGCTTAAATTCTCCTTCCTTGATACGTTTACCAGTCACTTTAATCTTGGGATCAAATTTTAGTGTGTTGCAATTATTCATATATGTACTTTACTTATTGACCCTAAGAGATTGAAGTGTCAATAGTTAGGTCGAGTTTCCATTATTGATGATTACTATTTTAATCAAAATCTCATTCATAGTGTCGATATCCAAACTAAATTCCTTGAAAGGCCTTTCTTCGAAAGATAAGCCAGATTTTGACTTGATTTCACACTGTCTTTATCAAACTATGTCCTATTTCAATATGTCCACTCTAAACAAAGTAGTTTTACTGTAGCAAACTGGTGGCATCGATTTTGGCCAAACATGTTCTCTTAATAGAGCTATAACCATAGTTTTCAATTCCAGCATTTCATGTTTTGCCTGAGAAGACCAGTTGGTCCAAACAGTTTTCCATTGCTATGATGACTTGTAAACTCAAATCAAAACAAAAATCACCGCCCAATTACTTGAATACCAGTCCTATTGATTGCTCACTGAAGCTTAAGATATCGAATTTTGATCACTAAATTTATTTAAACGTTAAACGTTACTCACGACATAAAACCCGTTTCAAACTGTTAACGAAATTGGTGACGTGGCTAATGAAATGCACATGTGGCGTCCAGTCACGCCGTTAACAAGTGTCACATCTTTGATTGCTCGCTAAATTTTGAAAACTATCTTTGGCTGCTCACTAAACAAAATATCTTAGATTGCTAACTGAAATTTAAGGTGGTCGAATTTTGGTACTATCTTATAAGGATGACATAGGATTGTTGTTCATTAAAAAATGTGTACCGCAAGCGCACATGTCACATAAAATTAATAAAATGGATAGACAAGTCTGTGTTGTTGATCCCACAAGAAATGCTTAATCAATTACACAATAATTAAATTTAGTTTAAACAGATTTTTATAGAATTCTAAGCTATTTTCATCATTTAAAAAATTGAATGATGCAACAAAATACCCAATAAATTTAATTAAATGGATTGTGTGTTTTGTTACAAAAATTCAAATTTTAATTAAATTTATTGTGTGTTTTGTTGCAAAATTCAACTTTTATTTTAATTTAATTTTAATAATGATGCATAAAATAAATTTGAGTTTTTTAAATGATGAAAATAGTTTAAAATTCTACAGCATTATGTTAAAATCAAATTTAACTATTGTGTAATTAAGTAATCATTTCTCATGAGATTGACAACCCGAATTTGTTTGTCTACATTATTACTTTTACGCGACTCTAGCGCTTGCAATATACATTTTTTTAAAGAACAACAAGCTGACGTCATTTTTATAAGTTTCGTAGTCAAAATTCGACCATCTCAAACTTCAATAAGCAATCTAAGATTTTTTCAAAGTTTAGTGAGCAATGAGAGAAGCTATAATTTGTTAACAACGTGAAGAGGTGCCATATGTTTCTGCTAGCCATACCACTAATTCTGTTAACAATTTGAAAATGATATTATGTCGCGAGTAACGTCTAACATTTGGATAAGTTTAATAATCAAAACTCGAAATCGAAGATACATACACAAGTTCACAATTAACTCAAAAATCATTTTTGTGTATAATTGGACCAAGGCCCACTTTCTGTCTGTCTCCAATGGACTCAACCCACCATGTCTGCCCAAANTACATACACAAGTTCACAATTAACTCAAAAATCATTTTTGTGTATAATTGGACCAAGGCCCACTTTCTGTCTGTCTCCAATGGACTCAACCCACCATGTCTGCCCAAATTCCAACAAGATTTGTTGAACTGCACGTGGCCCAACCCTTCAAAAGCTTACGTACCAATTTTTTAGCCACTATTTTATCCTGCAACACCTGTTTCTTTATGTGAAAAATCGATTCGAAATTTTATAAATTGTTTATTTATAAAGAGTAATAATACATCATACAAAATGTATTATTAATAGATGACTATAAATCATGCGTGTGA
Source organism: Fraxinus sp. 1973-6204 (assembly GCA_903798365.1). Classification (NCBI taxonomy): domain Eukaryota; kingdom Viridiplantae; phylum Streptophyta; class Magnoliopsida; order Lamiales; family Oleaceae; genus Fraxinus; species Fraxinus sp. 1973-6204. The sequence goes on along the minus strand of CAIGRR010338954.1, from coordinate 12,768 downwards.
TTGAAATTAATGTTATAACTCAACTGAATTTATAATCCATTTGTAAGTTGGTAGCTAAATAGAGGTTTAGTTATAACCACTTTAATATTTAACTTTAAAAAGAATGGGATATTATATTTATACTACGTTGTTTGTTAACTAAACTACATTTGAATTCCGATAGTCGTCCTTGAGTTTTGCTAATTCTTGTATTTATAATCAACTTTTTACAACACATTCTTATCCTCGATCTCCTATTAATTTGACATCTTGTTTTTTATGGTTATTTCAGTCCGAAATTTCATTAGAAGGCTTAAAAAAACTTATTTGACTCTAGTATATTTTGAACAAAATCAGAGACAATATTTTCCTTTAATTGATAGTCAATGATATAAATGAGACAAAAGATATTGGCATATAAATGTTAAAATGTGTAAAATTTGATATCTTTATTGTAATTAAAATGTGGTGCAAATAATAAAAATTGTTTTATGAATATAATTACCAAAAAAATTATGGATATTTATATTTACACCATGTTATGGCCTACGAAGGCCCTCCTTCTCATCCGCCACGTGTTGGACAAACTGATCTGGAGAGACCACGTGGCCGACGAGCCTTCATGACCGACAAACTGAGTCCATTACCCCGAACCGAAACTTTATTGCCCCCGCTTGGTAGAAGAGTTGAACTCATCGGCCATTCACGACGGATGCAAAGGCCCGCACTCCGCATCCATTGTGCTTCAAAACCCACCTCGCCACATCTCTACCAATATCTTTTGTGATGAGATCTCTCCAAAGTCAAGTCCTTGACTGATTGATGGGACGTGTGACAGACTACAAACGGCCAACTCACTTGCTATATCAGAAATCATTTAATGCCCGCCAACCAATGAATCAACAAATTGACGCCTATGAAAGGATGATCCGTGCGGAATCTGAAGTCACGTGTCCCCTCATCCAACGGTTTTCCTCTTCATTTTTCTAGTATAAATACCAACACTATGATAAGGGTGGGGTTCTCATTTCGAATATTGGCATTCTAGTCTTTGAACTCGAGAGACCTTTCAGGCTTTCACTATATTTACATACATTCTCAACCACGTCTCCGTGACCACTTCATCGTCGGACACCACTTTTCGATTGACTGTAATACTGACTTAACCGTTGAAGTGCTCGTGGCCGCTTCCACCCCCACCGGAAAAGGCCACAAGTGACTAACGTCGTGCTATCGTGCGCAGGGTGGAGCATAAGTGAAGAATAATTCTGTTGGCCACGTGTCGGAACCATTTTTTGGGGTCAACACACTACAAACTTTAATAAATAAGTTCTATTTTAATTGCATTAGAGTCTCTAATTTTTATTCATTGTTATATTTATGTAAAAAAAAAATCATCACAGTCTTATCTTTAACTTTCAACAATTAGCAAATATTATCCTTAATGACGTTTTCATAAAAAAAAAAAATAAAAAATATTAGCACGCTTTAAATGGGAAAAAATATATAGTAACAATTTTGAATGTTTTTTTTCACTTATTCAAAAACATGATGAGTAAATAAGTACTTTTACTCTCTCTCAACGAAATTTTTGGACCGAAATCTTCATCAGAGCTAACTAGTGAAAGCGTGGTTTTATGAATGTGATTAAAAAAAATAAAAAATTGAGGACATAAGTATGACAATGAGTAAAGATTATATGCTTTTGTGCAATTAAAATGTGGTGTGCTAATAAGAAATGTGGTGTGGATATATTTAACAAAAAAAAAAAAATGAGTATGATGAATGTTAAATAAAATGACCCAAGCTACTAATTTCTTTCATTATCTCTAGTGGGGTCATTTCTCACTATTTCTGGTTTTTAAATTTAGTAAATAATTAATAACGAATTTATTTTCCCAAGCTGTGGGTATTTAGACCCTACAATAATAATGAGGGATATGTCTTTCATATAACAAAATAATATCTAACACATTAATTTGATTCTTTCATTGAAAAGCTTGACATATTATCAATTTTTATAGATTAGTCGTGAGATTTGTACTCAAAATATTTTACATCATCTAGTACTATATTAAAATTGATTGATTGATTGAAGAGACTAGAGAGGGTAGGATTCTATTTAAGTTATGCTTCTTTATAAAACTTAATTATTAACTTTTTTAATTGATCAAACCTTAACTTTAATCATACATTTTAATTTTTGTATTTTTTTTATCAACTTTTCAATCATATATTATACCAATTCATGTCAAAATTTACTAATTTTTTTTTTATTATTATCAAAATCTATGTAAAACAACTCCTTGGTGAACTTGCGAATTTAACCGGAATTGGATCCTAAGAAGTGAGGTATATTTCATTTCTTCCCCCTGCATATGCCTCCTCTGCTTATGTCATCGGTGCTGGACTCACTATGGGCGTTTTCTAGAAGCAGAATGAACTGCTATAATAACTACCGCGTGTTTCATTCTCTTCGATATTTTCTTTGATTGCTTTTTATGAAGTCACGCCAGGAACTAGTGCTTGCTATCTAGGAATTGCTCTGCGGATCTCATCGAGAAATGTTTGATGCTTCTTGGGGCTTTTTCGATGTCGTGAAGTAACTGGATAAATTGTCGTGTAAATTCGAACGCAATGATACGGACTCTACCTACTCAATGAACTAGTATAAACGAACCTACGTACATATCAAGAACCCAAGCCAACCTACGCTTTCAAAGAAAGCCTACTTAAGACTAAAGTGTGTGTTTGAAACCTTAATTCTCCGTATCCTAAATATCAAACCCCTTGCATAGCCCTTTTTAGAACGATTAATTACACGAACAAACAAAAATAGAAAAAAATAAATCAAAACAAATAAGACCATGTTTGATGGTCATGATTTTGAAAATTTTGAGTTTTGAATAGTGGTTTTTTGAAAAATGTGTAATTAATAAGTAAAAAAAAAATTTTGAATTCACGTAAAAATATATTTTATTATCTGTATGGTTGAAAATAAATATAAGAATTAAGAAATTTTATTTTAAAAGGAGACAGCCATATATTAAAATAGTGAAGAGAGAGGTATGACTATGAATTGATTGAAGATGACAAAGATTAATAGGGGCTTTTGATAAACAATAATGCTAAACAATAAAAGCACAGCGCGCTGATTACTACAGCTAGCTGCTAGCTAGAAGATGACGGCATGGGCTGGAGGGTCCATCAACTTTGTCTGTCTTTGGATTATGGATTACAAGACCATTCATATAAAAATAGACCCACAAAAAAATTTTTTTAAAAAAAAGTGGTAATTNTTTCTAATGTCCATCTTTAATGATAGAAATCATTTGAATTTTCTTAATTTAGGAAACCAATCCCGGGAAGAATTTAACTTTATAAAATTAGTCAATTATAAGTTACATGATTAGGTCTCTGTTCTACAAAAGAAATTTAAAAAAAAAAAAAAATCCTGCGCCCTGTTTCACAATCATTATTTTAATTTTTTTTCTCTGCATACTTATTTTCAACTACATATTTATACAATAAAATATTTTACACGTAAATTTAAAATTTTTTACTACTACTTTTTAACTACACATTCTCTTAAAAATCATTGTTCAAAACTCTAAATTTTTCGAATGTGTAACTCAAAATTCAAAAATAAGAAAAAAAATATTGAATTTAAATTCAAAATTATTTTACGAATGTATGGTTAAAAAAAATAATCTAAAAAATAGATTTTAAAGAATGAGACTCCAGTAGAGACTAATATAGTTATAATATATATTCAACGTGTATGGTTGTACAAACTGGACAAACAAAAAGTAACTTTTATTTGAAAAAAGAAATTAAAAGTTATGTTTGCTAAAAACAGGGCCTGAGGAAAGTGCTGCTGGCCTGATTATATTCCACCTACTGCAGCAACTATTAAATGGACCTTTCTTCACTACCCTACCGTATACTCACAAATAGGGAGGATGAGTATTTTTTTTTAAAATTTTTTATTGAGGCGGGTCCCACGAGACCCGCCTCATGTGAGAGAGGCTGCTATGCAGCCTAATTCTAAATATTAATAATTTCTCCATGTATTTGAGAATGTTACGTGATTAAGATAAGTCGGTACGTAACGATCACTTGTCTAAAAGTTTAAATTATTTTTTTACGTGTAAATTGCGTGTACATTTTTTTAAAAACTATTGATTGCCTGACTGAGACTCGGGTCTTGTTTTGATATTTTTATTAAGTAGAGATAGAGAAATGATAGCTGAATTTGATTTTAGCTAAGAAAAGAATTTACCAATGAAATGATCCAATAACAGTGTTAGTATGCCCATTACTTCACAGCCTGTGGGAGTCCTTGAAACTCTGTTAGAAGCCGACAATTAGAGATAATTCCAAGCAACCCATGTGGGATTCTTCCTTTTTACTCGTCAGTTCAGCTTTGCTGTAGTCCTATCAATTTCCTGAGAAACCGTACTCTGAATTCTCTGTCTTTACACGATGTGGGATTCAGAAACTGGGTCTGTCGGAGGACGGGATTTCAGCAATGGAGTTCTTACCACTAGCAAACATGGAGTTAAGACTGATGGTTTTGAGCAAAGAGGGCAGTCTTGGTATGTATGATGGTTCTGAAAATTCATTTGTTCAAACTATAATTGAAGAATATTTTATTTGCTGTTCTTGAAGTGTAGATTATGGAATTATTTTTGTGCATATAGGTATGTTGAAACTGATATTCCAAGTGACATTTTAGTTCAGATTGGAGATGTTAGTTTCCATTTACACAAGGTAATTTCATTTTCTGACTAGTCTATATCTCACTTGTTGGACTCTGTCGAGCCTAATCATAATGTACACTTATTACTCTCACTGCGAACCATGTTAATCTTCTTTTACGTGTAAGAGAGGCATGAAGTAACCTTATCATCTCGGTCGTTACAGCGAGTTGTAGGCACATGTTCAGGGTGAAGTACAATAAATCTTTGCACACTGTTTCTTTTTATTATTGCTCTCGAAAGACGGGATTTGAGCTTAATCATGACATTTCTGTGCTTGTAGTATCCTCTTCTTTCTCGAAGTGGAAAGTTGAACCGAATCATTTCTGAATCTCGGGACGCAGAATCAAACAAGATGGTGTTCGATGACATTCCAGGAGGGCCAGAGGCATTTGAACTGGCAGCAAAATTCTGCTATGGAATTGCTGTTGATTTAACAGCGACTATTATCTCCGGCCTAAGATGTGCAGCAGAGTATCTAGAAATGACGGAAGATTTGGAAGAAGGCAATCTGATATTTAAAACTGAAGCTTTTCTCAGTTATGTGGTATNGAGGCATTTGAACTGGCAGCAAAATTCTGCTATGGAATTGCTGTTGATTTAACAGCGACTATTATCTCCGGCCTAAGATGTGCAGCAGAGTATCTAGAAATGACGGAAGCTTTGGATGAAGGCAATCTGATATGCAAAACTGAAGCTCTTCTCAGTTATGTGGTATTATCATCATGGAGAGACTCCATAATAGTATTGAAAAGCTGTGAAAAACTATCGCCTTGGGCGGAAAATCTCCAAATTGTTAGAAGATGTAGCGAGTCTATTGCGTGGAAGGCTTGTGCTAACCCGAAAGGAATAAAATGGCAGTATACAGGAAAGCCCCTGAGAGTTTCCAGTCCAAAATGGAATGAGATGAAAGATTCTAGCCCGAGTAGGAACCAACAAGTGCCCCTGGATTGGTGGTTTGAAGATGTCTCCATACTCCGGATTGATCATTTTGTACGTGTTATTACTGCTATTAAGGTGAAAGGGATGAGGTATGAATTGATTGGGGCTGTGATTATGTATTATGCAAGTAAATGGCTCCCCGGTTTGTTCAAAGAGAGGTCGGGATCAGGGGCTCCTGGCGATGATGGAAGTAATAGTACTAATAGTAATGGAAGTAGCAGTAGCTGGAAAGGGGGACTACATATGATTGTGGCTGGTACTAAAGAGGATACACCAACTCTTCAGGCCAAAGATCAAAGGATGATTATCGAAAGCCTAATAAGTATAATTCCCCCACAGAGAGATAGCGTTTCATGTAGTTTCCTTCTTAGGTTGTTGAGAATGGCAAACATGTTAAAAGTGGCTCCTGCTTTGGTTACTGAATTGGAGAAAAGGGTTGGTATGCAGTTTGAACAGGCTCAATTGGCAGATCTTTTGATACCTTGTTACAACAAAAGTGAATCACTGTACGATGTTGATCTTGTTCAGAGGCTTTTGGAGCATTTCCTAGTTCAAGAACAGTCAGAAAGTCTAAGTCCTGTGAGACAGTCGTTTGCTGATAAAAATATGTATGATTCAGCTCATAGGGGGACAAATCCAAATGCCAAGATTAGAGTGGCAAGGCTCCTCGACAGCTACCTTACAGAGGTTTCCAGAGACAGAAATCTTTCGTTGACGAAATTTCAGGTCCTGGCTGAGGCTTTGCCCGAATCAGCTAGAACTTGTAACGATGGATTGTATAGAGCAATTGATTCCTATCTTAAGGTACGTCAAATCTATTTGCAATTTCTTTCTGAATTATGTTCTGATCATTTTGATTTTCTCATAGTTCATGCTCCTAAGAAAAATTGTCATTTTTATTAGCTCTCATCGTAAGATCAAGATGGAATCACGAGATACAATATTTACATGTGCATTGATGCATCAAGAACCTCAAATCTTAAAGCTCCGTTTTCTTGGCTCAAATACATCTTGAAGTGTAAGTAAAAGTTGAAAAAAGAAAAGAAGAAATATTCAAAACAATCTCTACTTATCTTTAGACTCAAATCATCAGATTAATTAGACTCAAATCGCAACACATTGCCATTTTCCATCATTCTCTCTCTTCTTTGATGTTGTGGAAGTGGTGTGAGGAGATTTTTCCTTGTGAGTTGGTTGAAGATTGTTAATGTGATCATTTTTTTTTTCATCATTCCAAAACCAATATTCATTAAGTTTATTAGCATGTGGTGATGATTTTTCTCAACTGTAGGCTCATCCAACACTAACTGAGCATGAAAGGAAGAGACTGTGCCGTGTGATGGATTGCCAGAAGCTGTCAATTGATGCGTGTATGCATGCTGCACAAAACGAAAGACTCCCATTACGAGTTGTGGTGCAAGTCCTCTTCTCAGAGCAGGTGAAGATAAGCAATGCAATATCAAACAACTCCCTCAAAGATGCCGGTGAACCCCAGTACCAGCCCTTGATATCAAACCGCAAAACATTACTTGAAGGGACGCCACAATCATTTCAAGAAGGATGGGCTGCTGCCAAAAAGGATATCAATACTCTTAAGTTTGAACTGGAGAGTGTCAAGGCAAAGTACTCGGAGCTCCAAAATGAAATGGAAACTTTACAGAAACAATTCGATAAGATGGCAAAGCCTAAACAGATATCTGCCTGGACTGTTGGGTGGAAAAAACTAAGCAAGATCGGTAAAACAACAGAAAACAATGATATGGGGTCTCAGGTAGGAAATGCAGAACAGACTAAGAAGATTCCTAGAAGGTGGAGAAATTCCATTTCATAAATGCTACATCCATTCAACTCTGTATTGCCAATTTTTTTTTTCCTGTTAGAATATTCAACGAGTTTCTTTTCTTTTTCGATAACAGTTATTATTTCTGAAAGTATAATAATCTTATCATCAGTGTTCTGTATTGGGGTGATTAGTTTTGTGTAACTGCGTTGTAGCTCTAGTTGAGTTTTAGATGTCAAGATGTACTAGTTGGGATGGTTTTATATTGAGTTGGTCTTTATTAGGTCTTGGAGTTCCATCGACATCACTACTCTCAGCAGTTGTCTATTCGGTTAAGAATACATTTATGTGCATAAACGAAGTCCTTACGTAGAAATCCCCTCAACACCGAGGAAATAGCAAATGTTGCACACCCCGCCACTAATTACAAGAAAAATCGTTCTTGCTATCTTCTCATCGTTCTCGATATAAAGTATATTTATTTTAAGTTCTGGCCTATCAGTTGATATTACATGTAGAAATCCTATAAATGGCAATTTTGTTTTTTATAATTTTGATGATTGCCAAAAAAAAATCAAATCTGTAGTTGAAAAAAATTAACACTGTGATCTCGTCGGGCCACAAAAGGAGCCAAGACTGAAAACCATAGCCAAAATGGAAAGGAACAAGCATGAATTGACATCCCACTTCAGTTCATGTCTAAATCCCAAACAGTAACTTGGTCCTAATGTCAAATTTTCATGTCACGCCTAATTACTGATAAGCTTTGTCTTTTGAGACGGAGAGAAAGCCGCGTATTACTATCGTTGTTCACAAGGTAATGATTGTCTTCGTAGGATGTAAACAAAAAATGTGACACACTACATAACTCCTAAAGAACGTTATTTCCAGAAAAAGGAGTACGAAGTGATGCACGCCACACGGGATCCTTTCAAGTGTGGAAGAATACTTCGAAATGCATGGATGCAAGAAAATTATGTTTTTTTTTTTAGTTAGTTAATTCTGACAAGAGAACGACTGACCATAGGATGAACCAAGATCGTGTGCTAGCTAGGATGTAAGAGTAAGAAGAACCTGTCATAATAAAGAATGAAAAAAGAAGAAGAAGAAGCCAAAATGGCAAAGTAGAGGAAAATAATTCTGCCATGGATGAGAAAATAGTGGATGCAATAGTCAACTGAGAGTTACATGCATTATTTTTCCAGCTACTTGATATTGCATAATGAACTCAATTCTACTCATAATTTATTTGAAAAATACGGTGGGGGTGGGGGGCACTCGTGGGTTCAGCATTACCACATAACATATTTGCCTTACATTTCATTGAAGATATGAGTATCTTAGTCCATGCCCCACATGTCTCACATAGATAGCTTAGACTTATAAAAGTTGTAATGAATCAATGACCCTTACAAATGAGAGAAAATAGCACTCGTGATTCGCAATTTATTGTACCAAATTATTCACAATCTTTTATTATAATTGCGCGGTCAATTTTCAATAAAAAAAAAATCATTCAAATCTTTTTTAAATTTTCGTGTCCCTTGTACAAACATGTTTTACTTTAAATTTCAGTGCATTGGTCCAAGTTGAGAAGTGTGACCTAATAAAGTTGAAGATAAAAGGACATCGACACTATTTAATAGAGATTTAAGCTATTTGGTCATTAGTGATTGATTATGCAAATAGAACGAAAGGCTGGGACCAACTTGTTACTATGACAAAGAGTTGGGTTCAATGATGCAATTTAATCCTCTACCCCACCCCTAAGAAAAAAACTATAACAAGAGTAACAATTTCATATATAAAACAAAGAAATGATGAAAAAAAGAGGGTTTGAGTCTTAACCTTCCAGAACATGCAATAATTTGTTGAAAATAAAATACAACACAAGAAATATGAAAAAATAATAATAATATTTTGATCAAAGAATCTTGAGACCTATTCGGCAATATTTTTGAAAACCGAAATTGTTTTTAAACATATTTGAATAATTTTCTGAAAAATTCTTTGTCGAATTAGATGAAATTAATTTAAGGTAATTTTCTCAAGAATCTCTTCTTCAATAAGCAAAAACGAAAGCAGAGCCCTACCAAACAGGCCCTTAACCATGGCATCATTTTGATCTTCTGCTTGGAATACAGTGTGTTCAGAGCTCTCTTAAGTCAATAACTACTTCCATAAATAAGAGCTGTGATATAATAAGAATGATAATGTGGCAGTCCTTATCATTCCCTTACTAATAATGCATTTAAGAATGTTATTATTATTATCTTACAAACCATGAGAATAAATTTGATCCAATTTCTTTAGTCATTTGTTGAACCACCCTACATTATCAAGAAAAGAAAAATATGAATATTAACCTAACATTTGACAACATTTACTCCAAATTCATATTCAAACCCTAATTTATGCTGTTACTGAACATGAAAAAAAATGAGGATTGCATCACATAGATACAAAAATAAAATTAATTGTCCAATTGGATTTGGTGAAACACGATTAAACCTACATGATATTAGGTCTTAATTTGACTCGCTTTCATGGACGAACCATAAAACTAGTTTTCAGTTTCAGTCCTATTTTATGTGATGAGTGAGTCGTCTATCCTCCTATATGCCTACTCGGTGATGATTTTATTTGAAACAAAAAATTCTTGAATTTGATCAATTATAATGTTCATAAGAATGTATAAACTCTCAATTCAAGCTAAGAAAACCAAATTTAGAATCTCCCACCATCACGTGCGTGCACACGTAGTGTGTGGTGGGGTGGGGGAAGTTATGCACTCAATGAGACAAGTTCATGGTTCACACAGAGAAAGAGTCAAAAATCTTGACAAGAACTGACCCCACACTCCACCAAGTTCACAATCAGAGGGCCAATCAACAATGCAATCACGCACTGCACATGGTTTTCTTATCAACAATGCCACAAAACATGAAAATGCAAAAAGAAAAATAAACAAAATAAACACAGTTAAAAAGATAAAGTATTTATTAGATGCACAAGACCAAACAGTACAAGAATACACACCAAGATTCATGTCCTTACAGAATTCAAACCACAGTTTTTACAATACAAAAACTCACAGGTGGAAACAAACAACAATAGTTGACGATGTATTGGCATAAGCAATTCAGAATGAATTCATGGGTAGGGGATAGGAAGTTCCCTCTGTGACATACACCAATAACATGGAGATATTCAAGAAAAAGCGTAAAATCAAAGAAGGATGTGAGAATGGAAGGTGGGACCCAAATAGCCAAGCGCATGCACTTAATCTATGGAGTTTCTCAACATTCACGGAAAAGGAGTCCTCATTTACAGCACACCACACCACTATCCTCCATCATGAATTCAAATCTGCTATACTTACTTTAAACCCCAAAGCTTAAAAATAATCATTTCAAGTCACCAATTATAACCCCATATTTCTTCTCCACCTGAGAGTAAAGATCAAATTTCATCCCAGTAAACTCCTCTTTAATTGGCCCACAATACATACTGCTACACTACTAGAGTGAAAAGCATGGTGGTAAAGGTTTTGCAAAATCAAAAGTCACCTTAGCACTTTCAAATGCATAAATAATTCTATTCAACACACACTTAATGGTAATCTTGTATGTGATTCTACCCAACCAACAGAAATCTCCACTCCAACACTCCATGTTGAGTTTAAGGATGATATGCACTCAAAGATAGCTAATTCCCAAAGTCTCAGCCTCCAGCTTCAAGGAATTCAAGTAAATTATAGCTTTATCAATTATCAACAGTGGATCCTCATTCTTTAACCCAGGAATGATACTTTTGAGGATTTTCAACGACTCGTGAATCTTAACCTTCTTTACTCTTTTAATGGAATCAATATCATCATAGGAGTTGTTTTCACCGGCACAGCTTGATTCCACACCATCCTCGTAATTTTGAGGACTATCCATTTTTACCGGACCTCCTGTGTCCACCAATGATGATTTCTTGTACCCACCATCAAGCAATTTTTGCCTTTTAGTCGAGCCATTAGAACTGGCAACTTCCTCAACTAGTTCCCCAATTTGTATGCCCTTGTCATATCCCTCTTCAATAGTGAATGCAGTATGCCCCGTGCTAGTTACTTCATCATTCTCATTATCATCATCATACTCATAATTGCTATTTGAGTAGAGTAAAGCATTGATTTCCTCAGTGTCTTCATGCACCTCACTTCCTCCGGTTGAATGATTTTCATCCCATTTCTCCAGAATAATTGGCTTCACCAAGGACTGTGCTTCTTGCTCCATTTGAACAGCAACTTCGTCACATGTGCCATGACCTCCAGCAGCAGTATTGGAGGCAATAACTTGATTTTGGGAACGAGATAATGATGGGTTAAAGAACAATCTAGTGTTATTATCAGACTGATCGAAAATGAGGAACTTTTTCTGAGAAGTGAAAGAAGCACCAGCAGGGTTCGCACTCATACCAAGACCATGGGACAACCCACATTGAGAATCTTTCAGATATAGGTTTATGATAGGAGATGAGCTCTCCCAGCGACGAGGAAGATGTTGGAAGAACCCATCAACTCTATTTAGTTGGTCTGTTTTCGAACCAGGTAAATTAGAAATTGTACATCCCGGAAAACCCACATTTGCAGAAAATGTGGAAGAATTTGGAAACCATGGCAGATTATTGTTTTGCCTCAGCTGTAAAAGTGCCATATGATCCAAATGGGGCAAATTCCACGCAGATAACTGCTGACAAGACTCTTTGCCCGTAACCATTCAGTCAAAAAAAAAACCTGGCATGCATAATTATAATAGTCATTCACAAGCTCTAGATATGAATCAAAGACAAATGAGTGCATGTTCTGTTAAAATATAGATATCGTACCAGGATAATGCCTGAATTTAATCCACAAACCGCTTACTTTCAATAGTGCTAAACAAAAGAAGGCGGAAACTATATATTGCTAGCTTGATTGGACGACGGAAACTCGATAACAAGCTAAGTAACAGGTTTAAGCAATTGACGGAAATATTCAGCCTGGTAGCAGATGAACAGGGAAAACTTTAGTGGTATCATGATTATCGTAATTACAGAAACATGATAGCAACATTTGGATAACAAACAGTTGATTCAACAAAGACATAATATCAACAACCATAACCAGAGCTAGAAACTATTCTAAACAAACCTGGCAATTCTGCAAAGGTTGAAAGCATGCTATTACTCTAACTATGATGGTTGTTCTCCCAGCAATCCCACTTTCATGTTTTAATGCCTTAAACCTTGTTTGACTCGCTGCTTGGCACACCATAACTT
>CAIGRR010338950.1:0-11495 GCA_903798365.1 Fraxinus sp. 1973-6204 | reverse complement strand
TCCTTGATCCGATATTGTCAAACAAGCATGCTTTCATCTGACCAATCGTTGATATCGAAAATACAAACTGAGACACAAGGAAATTATATTTGAGCACTTGATAAGTTACTAACTTTAAACACAAAAGAATTACATAAAGTTAGACTTATTTAAATATATGTACAATTATTTTAGCTTAGCCAAACATGCACATTATCTAGAATCAGATGAATAAAAAAAAAAAAAAAAAAAGAGTGGCAACAGCATCAATTGAATCTTTACATGAATATTTTTGTTCTCATGAGGGCATAAAGAGTATACAGGAGCTCCATGACCTCCAAACGTAAACTGTTTGGCACCAGTCACAGTATCCCACACCTTGCGCCAACAAAATATAATTTGTCAATTTCCCAATGATATATTTCAACTACTTAAAACACAAAAACCAACCTGAATCAACTTATCATCACCGCAGCTTATGGCAACAAGTTTGTTGTATGGTTTAGCGAATGCTAGATCATTTACACTGCCATCATGTGCATCAATCTGAGAAGTGAAAGTCAACACCAGAAGGAAACAAAGCTTTCAATCTTAACCTTAAGCCTAAGCCCATTTTTCTTCTTCTTAATCACCCCCTTTTCCGCCTCCTGCACACCCACAATCTTAAAGCTTGCATTTTTCCTTTCTCACCCATTGTTTTTACACTCCAAAGTCCAAAGCTTGCATTTTTTCGACAATAACCCATTGTTTTTACACTCCAAAGCTCGCATTTTTTCAACAATAACCCATAATTCAAACTTCAAACAAAAAAAATACCTTCCAAAACAACAGCCCCCCCTTTTAAAATCTCAAAAAAAACCCACCCTACAAATTCATGTTTCCAGGCAATTTGAAAATAGTGAAGGAGCACAAGATTCGATTTTGATCAAATGGGCAAACAACATGTCCATTATTGACAACCGTGTAGGTATAAAAATAAAAAAATATTCAAACTTTTTAATTAGAAATGGCACTAAGGATAATTAACCCGACGAATAGAATGCATATATGGCTATGTGTGCNATTGACAACCGTGTAGGTATAAAAATAAAAAAATATTCAAACTTTTTAATTAGAAATGGCAATAAAGATAATTAATTCGACGAACAGGATGCATATATGGCTATATGTGCGTGTGTGATGAATCGGAGATCGCTGATGGAAATTCTTTAACACCCAACATGATTCAAGTCCAAAATATATAGAATAGCAGGCAAAGAAATGGAAAATAAATGGATTGTGGGTACCTGAGATCGCCGATGGAAAACCAGTGGAAGCTTTGGATTGTGGGTTTGGAGATGGAAATGGTAAAGAACACGGTGATACAGGATACATGAGACGGTAGAGAGAGACAGGTTTGTGGATTGTGGGTTTCCCGTGTTTTGTGAAAATACCTTGTTTTGGCTTCGAATTTTCCAAAACGTGGTTTTGGACGTTTTGTGTTTCCTTTGCAATTTTTTTTTCATTTTCAAAAACACGTTTTCGAAAATAAAAAAAAGAACGCGTTTTCACTGTTTTGAAAAATCGAAAACAGAAAACGAATTGAAAACGACAAAGAGAACAGCCCCTTACAATCCAACTAAACCATATTTCCGTCACTCATCCAACCCTGATCAAGTGTGCTCATTGAATTTCAAAATACTTTTCAATTGTCACTCATCATCCATCACCCGCCATATTTTTGTTTCATTCATTGCCATACGAAATTTGCACGTGACAAATTACAATCGTTAAAAAAATTACAACTTAACCAAACCACCAACTCACTCCGGAGAGACAAACTCTTTAGTTCGTGTTTTTATTATGATTTCTAATTATTTAGACCTTAAACGAATTACAACTAGGTGGTTCTAATTGAGATAAGGGGAGTAGAAGACAGAGAGTGGAGCAGTCACTAGTAACGAAATGAGCGTTTAGATCGCTATTAGGGGTGACTAAATCAAGTCTAGACCTATACTTCATCCCATACGAAGAAGACCAAAATCTATACTTGGGTTGGGCACCTCTTAAATAGATTGAATCTTGATGGGTCGAAATTGCGTTTTCACCATATGTGAAATGCGATTTCCACGACCCCTATAAACTTCTTTAAAACCCAATAAAACATAATCAATTTAAGCCCTAAAAAAACCATAGCTCCTAATTCACTAATCTCATTCACGTACAACTAAATTGTGTATTAAAACAGAGCCGATTGTTGAGAATGATGCGAGAAGCTGCTACTTATAAAGTTATATGCCTGAATTGTATAATTTACTCGACGTCTCTCATCCCAAATCTTCTATTTTGCAAGCGTGTATCCAACTATTTGAAGAATGAAAGATCACCGAACTCCAATAGTTGGCATACACCTAGAATACCTTCTGGGCCGTGTTCTTGTTTGTTGTTCTTTGTTCATTAATTTGGCCGGAGTTCAATGGCATTTCCTTCCTCAAATTGTTGGATACACACCCGTAAAAATAGAAGATTGGAATAAGAGAGACGTCGAGCATATGGCACAATTGGGGGATATGACTTTATGAGTAATAGCTTCTTACATCCTTCTCAACAACTGGCTCTATTTTATTACACAATTTAGCTATATGTATGTGAGATGAGTGAATTGGAGGCTAGTTTTTTATTTTTTTTATTTTTAGAGCTGAAAACGGAACACTTTATTAGGTCTTAAAAAAGATTATGGGGTTGTGGAAGTCGCGTTTCACATGTGGTGATTTTGGTGAGTTGATGGTTTGACTTATTTGTAATTTTTTTAATGATTGTAACTTGTCATGTGAGATTTTCATGCGATACATTAGCAACGAAGGGATCAAAATATGACAAATGATTGATGAAGTGAAATATCTCAAAGATGAGTGATCACTGAAAAGTATTTTGAAGTTTAATGTGACCAATTGTAAGCTGGATGAGTAATAAAACAATGGTTTAGTCGAGTTGTAATTTTTTTAACAAACGAATATTGCCATGTGAGATTTTTGTTAGCCACATTAGTGAATAACGTAACAAATTTTCGAGGGTGATAGATGGAGTGTAAGTGGGGCGAAGTTCAATGAGCACTACTAAGTACTTTGAAATTTAGTGAGTGAATCGTGACATTGGTATAAGTTAAGTAATTATTGAAACAATTAACTAACTCTACACAAAAAATGAAACATTTCAAATAATTTTCTTTTTATATTTTTACTCGAAAAAAATTTACTTATTTCACTTAAAAAGCAAAAAAGAAGTGCAAAAATAGTTTCGAGGTAAAAAAGTTTGGATTTGATTGGTTAAGCTTGTCAAATAGTAAAAATTAACTCTGAAAATATATTCAATTTATTTCTATTGCTTTTAAGTGAAAAAAGTCATGTATTTTAAAAGCAATTATTACTTCATTATCAAAATACTTATTTTACTTAATTTTAACTTTATTCATATAATAAACTACTTATTTTAATTTTTAGAATTTAATCATTTATTTACAAGTAAACTTTTTAAATTAAGGCCAGAACATAATTTTGTGATTCTCCAATCAAAAAATAATTTTATTTTTTACAATTGTATAACACATAAACATGGGTAAAAACCGTTAAAAGTAGATGATTACCAAGATGCTCGACTCATCTCGAGAAAACGTATTAGAGGGAAAAGAAAAGTAGGAAAAAGAGAAAAAGATTTAATTATTTTCATACGTAAATTTCAATTTTAATGATAAGTGATTGACATCTAAATATAATTAATACTTTTGACATGTTCGAAATTAAATTCTTTAAAAAAGAAATATGTAAAAAAGAAATTTTTAGAGGATGGGTAGTAAAAATAAATGAAAAATATAAATTTACGTATTAAATTATTTTATTAAAAAATATATAATTGGAACTAATTTAATTTTTTTTAAGAAAAAGTAAATTTTAAAATTAAAAAATACGGATCAAACGGGGTCAGTATTACGTGGACGAAAGGCTGGAAAACAAAAAATTTCTACTTTCTAATAATCCCCGCCGACTCGCAACCGTGAATGCAGTCAAGAATCTTCACAATGACGAAGAGCTCTCCTCCTTCGATTCAAGCTCTATATGACCTCTGCAAAAAGACCTTCGCGCCCGCAGCGACACGCCCCCCTTCTTCTCTGGCCATTAACAAACTCTGCTCTTTATTGGGTACCTTTCATTTCCTTTTTTTTTCCTCCAGTGTTGAAATATATGGTAGTTATATGTAACCCATTTAAAAAATTGATTAATCACTTTTCTTGTGATTTTTTTTATACTGTTTTCAGTTATGGGTTTGTTTTGCTTTGGTGTTAAACTGGACAGGGGAAATTTCTCGGTGGTATACGCAAATTATGTTCGTTTTCGTTTTCATTTCCAGTTGAATATATGGTACTTATTTGCATCTCACAAAATGATTTATTCACACTTTACACTGGTCTTTTCTACACAGTGTTTTGAATTTTGGGTTTGCTTCTTCGGTGTTAAATTGGATTGTGTATTAAACCTTAGAGCTGCCTAACCTGCTGACATCCAGGTGAAAAGAGTCATTATTTGTGTCATATTTGAATCCGAGTGAGACTTTCTCTCTCCTGTTGTCTCTTAAGTTACAGGCATTGAAGCGATTGAGCGTGAGAGAGAAAGGAAATCAAAACCCTAAATTTTCCTTTAGCGAAACTATGTGGCATGCCATATTATAAGATAACGTGATACCATCCCCACCCACCTTTGAATGTTGAAATTTCCTATTAGTATGTGCAATTTAGGTTCATTACTTTCATCTTTACTTTACTTTTCTAGTTGAATATATGGTAGTTATTTGTTACATTAAAAATTTACATATATACACTTCACATGGGCCATTCACTATGTGTGGTTTGAAATAAAGTTTTACTTTGCTTTGGTGTTAATTTGGATAATTCAAATTTCTTGGCGATACATGCTAAATTTGTTCAACTACCTTTCATTTTCCTTTTCTTTTTGCTGTTGAATATATTATAATTATTTGTAACTTATTTCGAACATTGACTTTACACTTTACTCATGTATGAATACAGCGTTTTGAATTATGGGTTCGGTTTGCTTTGGTCTTAGATTGGACAATTTAAATTTCTCGGTAGTATGTGCAATTGTGCGAATTATGTTCATTTGCTTTCTTTACATTTTTTCATTTTAATGTGATTACTATGCATGTGTTTGAGATTGAAGAATGTGTGGTTAAAAAGTATAAAAAAGTTTTTGGTTTACGTACAAAATATTTTATTATGAAAAATGCATGGTTGAGAATGAGTTTGAAAAATAAATGAGTTTTAAGATAATGGGGATCAAACGAGGCTATCTAACTTTCTCGAAAAGGAAAAGAATACAAATAATAAAGGAAGGAGGGAGGGGGAGAGAGAGTTTAAGTGGTATAATAGGGGAAATAACACGGGGAAACTTAAAGAGTTTACTTTTAAGTGAAATTTACTTATAAATAAATAGATTTGTTTTAGTATAAATAGTTTGGGTTGATTAAAATCTAAAAAAGGAAGATATTAATCTTGACAGAAATGTTAAAAGTTACTTGAGGATAAGGAAATTTTTTTACTCAAAAAAGTAAGAAACAGTTAAACATATCAAACATGTTTAGAACCTATGGCAATTCTTCTTTTCTTTCACCAAGAACGTTTGCCAACATTTGTTATTTGGTTTCTACTTATAGCCTTGTATTCCTTTGTTTACAAAGTTTAAAAGTTAGCATAACTGAATATTATCCCTGAGATACTTTCGGTCATGTCAACACTATCTGTCAGTATTTTAAAAAGTATGCTTTAGGTAATCATTTGAAATTATTGTTTCACAGACACAATAGGTCCTGCTGATGTTGGGCTTGACGATGGAAACAAAGAGAACGATAGAGGTCATGGTCCTCTTGGAATTAAGCTATTCAACAGAGTAAGTAGATGGGCTCAGCCAATAACTTACGTTGATATGCACGAGGGTGAAAATTTCACAGTAAGCTTTCACTAATCTCAGCTAATTTTTACATATGAAATATGTAAACATCTTCTTTCAGATTTTAAGTTGGTATTTGTTATTTGATTGTGCTTTTATATCTTTTGCCAACCTTACCATCATCTTCAAAGCTACAGCTACTAAAATAGTCCTCCATAAAGTTGTATTCATGAACTTTCCATCTTGTGAACATGGATATCCTTAGAAGTTAGAATTGATTGCTCTCTTGACAGATTATATACAACTGTAGCTTCCAGAGAAAGCTACCGTTACCAAAAAAAAAATCGGGGAGAGAGACATAAATTTCTACTTTCTAATAAGCTGTATATGCAATTCTTCGATTGGGGGTATCCAATGCATAGGGAAGAAGCTTAGACAAGAGAATACATCTCGTATCATTTTTTGGGTGGAAATTTACACCAGAGAGAAAAAGTGTTTGGTCACTGTTTTGGAACATATGATGCATAATTCCATTCAGTAGGCCACCCTACAAAAGTTGAATAGCACAGAACCCAAAAGAGAGAGAGAGAGAGAGAGAGATCAATATTAAATTTTGGTGAAAATTGGGAACAAGAAGGGTGGGTGTTAATGTGTTATTATTGCTATTTTTCTTAGGACTTTTAAGCAAGTTACCAATATTTGATGATAGTAGCTGAAGGAGGCTTTTCTATCAGCTCCCACTCTCTTTTTGACACTAAATTCATCAAAAATCGTAGCAGGAACAAACACGTGTGCCATACCAACTTTCATCTATTATCTTTGCTGCGAATAAATTCACTAGATTGATTAAGATAAACTCTGTTATGGGCTGTGTCTACACAAGGTCAAAATATTTCTGTGTACAAAACTCCAAAGTTGTCGCATTTCAGTCATTTGTCCATTTCCCCCCTTTCCTGGACAGTTTCCAAATTTTTCAATGGAAACCTGTATTTTAAGAGCAAACATCTTTTGTTGGTCGTATATTGTTCTTTACTCTTCTAGATTTCATTTTCATTGTTATATATCTTTTAAAATATTACTGACTTGACGTTAGTTTTTTTTTTTTAAATAAAAAGGAACACTGAAATGACATAGAGAATTAAGTAAAATTGGTGTTCTTCAGATGTTTCTATAGTTTTTCGAGACTGGTTAAATAAGGAATGATATTAAAATTGCAGATGTGTATGTTTTGCTTCCCTGCTTCCTCAGTTATTCCTCTTCATGACCATCCTGGCATGACTGTTTTGAGCAAAGTTCTATATGGTTCTTTGCACGTGAAAGCATATGACTGGGTTGAGCCAGCCAACACCCAGAAAATCAAGGGAGCAGGTCCTGCTACAGGTCCAATTCTGAACTTATATGAATTCCAAATTAGTTCCTAATTTTTTTACCACATTTTACATTATACATATCCAGTTATTGTTTTCTTTCCTCTTAATGGTTTATTTAATCCTTACATGAGTACCACACGATCTTGTTTTACTTGTATGCCATGTTTTTCGCTGGAAATATATAATAGAGCAATTTCGTGTATGTGTAGAATTTAAAATTGCATTGAAAACTAGACACTTAGCCTACCAAACTAGTTCTCATGACTTTTAAAGACACGACTTTCCAAAATACTCAATAATTTCTATTAACTACCGAATTTTCAGCATTTTCGAAATACTCAACCAAATACTCGTGGTCGAGTGTAAGATATATGGTCATTTGAACTGGAAAAATAGTATTAATTTTTTTCAGATGGGCTCTATTATTGAAGGAATAGAACAGCAAATGCCTTTAAACTCGGACAACCTCAAGTCTAATAAAATTCTAGAAATTATTCTATTATATTTGCTTCTTCTTGATCCTTCTATTAACTGCATCCTCAGAAAAAGGAAAAAGAGATCCAGTCCAGAAATATTTGGAAATTACCATAATACATGGGCTCCAACTGATAATAGAGTAATCCACGACAATTTTACCTTATGAACGTGCATTTCCTTGATTTATTTGAATCTGAAACAATAAGAAACCTAAGTTGATAGCCTGGGAATTATTTTAAAAATAAGTTAGCACGAAAATCCTACGGTCATAGATATCTAATGATGTGTTTAGAAAATGAAAAGGATGATGGGCATAATATATTAACCTAAAATATCCACTTCAAACACACGTTGATTTTGTTGCCGTGAAAACAGTTTTGAGATAAGTTCCGTCTCCAATCATAAACCCAGGGTTTGAAAAGCCTTAAATATATGGTCATTGTAATTATAAAGTGGCTCTATTCAATAATACTGCAAATTTCATTTCCTATGGAGCCTTTAGCGAAGAAGTTAATGAGATCACAGCATAATAATGTGTCGAGAGTTAAATGACTTTATCATGAACGCGTCAAAGCATAATCACTGAAGGGGGCATGTTTGGTAGGGAAGATCAAATAGCATAGCATTACACAGTATTAAGAACACCACCAAGGTAAGACGCTATAGGAACTTGGTGCCAAAACACAAGTTCCACGTATGCATGGCCACTAGCGATTGTAGAGCTAATCATATACATAGCTCCACACAAGTGCTTTTATATAATGCAGCACTTCAACAGTCCCAATTACATCCCACCACTTTCCCTTTACTTTTTTTCAGCCCCTCATTTAATACAGTTTTTACAAGCTGTGTACCCAAAATGACAAGACAAACTCAATTTTTTTGGAATCATTTTTCAGTTGTTTGTAATCTCCTTTCCCATGGAAGTGATTACTATAGTTCAATTTTTCACTATAATTGAAGTGATGAACTAACTACACCACGGTGATAACATTGGTCATTTTCTATTATTGATTACTGAAACTTCGAAAGGGTAAAAGAGAAATGTGACAGCTGGTAATTTGTTTATTGTTCGTTAATCATTGGTTCCTAATTCTGATAACTTGTCGGTCTGAAGTTTAATTAGTTCTCATTGATTTCCAGTGAGATTGGCTAAATTGGTAGTCGATGAAGTCCTGACAGCACCGTGTAGTACATCTGTTCTGTACCCAAAGAGTGGAGGGAATCTGCACTCTTTTACCGCAATAACTCCTTGTGCTGTGCTTGACATCCTTGCACCTCCTTATGATGAAGTTGCTGGTAGGAAATGTACTTACTACCATGATTATCCGGGTTCCAGCTTCTGTAAGTAACTCTCTCATTTATTTAACTAACATAAAAGTGGTTTAGAAATGGACGAAGCCTTGCTGACTCTAATTGATTTTCAATTTTTGCAGCGACAGGAGATGACGGACATGAGAATGGTGTTGAAAACGTGGACTACGCATGGCTTGCAGAGATCAACACACCAGAGGATCTGTATATGCGGCCAGGGATGTATATGGGTCCACCCATCCAGACTTGATAGTCTTTAGAAAGGTTATCTGTCTGAATTTTAGTTTTACATCCTTCAACGTATTATTGGTGCTGTGACTAGATTGACTTTATGGTAGGATGTATTGTATATGATTGGACACTATTACTGAATAACATCAAGTTTAAATCTCTTCTACCGTACCATCTACATAATGTAGTACTACATGCACTGAAATCACAGGTGTGCTAGAAGTCTCTTTGAAAAGTTGTAGATTTTTTTAACTTATTTTTTGAATTACTTAAAAAAGCTAGGGTACTAGCTCCATTTCTGAGGAAACATCATATATGGAACTAGAATTTGTAACAACACTTTCTCGTGGTGATCCTTCGTCATTTACTTGTCTATAATATTTTTTTTTAACAACAAAAACTTGTATACGGATGAATGATGAAAACCCGTTATTGAATCCTGATAATCTACAAAGCTTGCATTCAGTAGCTGTGCAATCGCAGAAATATTAGACAACTAAAGAAATGAACACTCACTACTCTTTGCCACAAAATAAGTCACTGAAGGCAATACCATCTGAGAATTGCAGCTAAAATTACTTGCATTTTCTGAGCAACAAAAAACAGAGCAAACACAGCTACTTGGACATTAAAGGACTTCCGAAATTGCAGCAAAAAGCTATTTTTTTGTGGATGGAAGATTTCAAACTTGTTCTCAGAACTGTAAATAGTTTAATAGAAAAAGCCTAGCACTTCTCCACCAACATTCTTTCTCCTAGCCTCTTCATGGTCCATGATGCCAGCAGATGTCAGCACAATGCATCCAAACTGAAAAGTAAAATGAGAGTCAAACAATTGAAAAAAGATATATATTGAAGGAAGGAGAGTAAGAAAAATGAAATTCAATTTTCAATTGACAGTATACCATCCAACATATGATGTAGAAGGTTAGTATTTTTTGAAGTCTAATTATCATACTAAGTACAGCTAGCTCGACCTACCAGGGAAATAAGGGATGAAATGAGGGTACAACCAGAAATGATGATACATTTCATGGTAAGAAGATGTGAAAGCTATTTGGGGAATGGGGATATCCCATTTACATTCCAATTCAAGATACATTATTGGGCTTGGATTGAAATTTATGTCAACACGAGCAGGTAAGTTCGAATAAGAGATAGTGTGTCATCCAAAACAATATTCCATGAAATAAAATTACATGTGCAGAACATATATAATCATACGGCCAGGCTGATAGCTCAATATTCACCAATTGATCATCATCCAAATAATATACAATATTTTTTTATACATTACCTGCCCAGAGGGAAGCAACTTGCAGTCCATCCCTCAATTTGACACCAACATCAAAGCGAGGGCAAGCGAGGGCTGCTGACTCCACATTTGTTCAACCTTCCATTGAGTTCGACAACAGTTTTACCAGATCGATGATCATCAACATACTCAAACTCCCCAATGTATCTTACAGACACATAAAGAATTAAGTGTATAGATAGAATCTCGCGTTTGTGTAAATGAACGGAGTAACACCACATAATGTTTTATATACCATGCTTTTGCATAACCAAGAGAAACTTAATAATGACTTTGGAGGATGGTCGAATCATGACCTGACGCTTCCCTCTCTCTGCATTGTACATGCTCTCAAGAGTGTCATTCAAGGCACTTACTCTCACCATTTTAGCTTAAAGATCAGGCTGCATCATGATTAAGAACAAGGTATTAGATATCCTCGTTCTGATTAATTTAATTGACAAAAAAATCCTCTATATCAATGCAGTCAAGTATTAACATAATATAAACAAAATGCACTAGTGATAATTAGCATACAAATTATAGGCAAATACTTCCATCCTGCTGGAAATATTTGAGTAATTGCCTTGAGCACATATAAAACGAAATTCAACAAAATATATCAAAAAACACAAAGGAAAAAAATTAGAAGCACAAATTTTATGTAGTAATTGATCTAAAAGTATTGAACTGCTGATACGTATTTGTCAAATTCACTAATAATAATAAACCTTAGTAATCATTAAAAATGCACTGTCACATATTATATAACAGTTTAAATAAGAGTAAATTTAATCAACACTCATTGTATTGTTACTACTTACTCATCTTTAACATGTTACCCAATGCTCACTCATCTTTCCATGAAAGTGCCCATCCACCACTCATTTAACTC
>CAIGRR010338860.1:0-13283 GCA_903798365.1 Fraxinus sp. 1973-6204 | reverse complement strand
ATCTCCAATTAGTTGGGTATTGAGCATCTAGCCTAATGGGCTAATTCCTCTAAATACCCAACAATATTTGGGTTCCAACATTTGTGGTGTGGATATTAACATTCTTCGATCCCGGGCTTATAGCCTATGAAGTTAAACGGGCCATTGTTTTTCATCATCGTCTAGGGGTTATTTGGGCATCACTAAAATACCCAACACTGCCCGACTTCAATCACATTTTAATTAAATTAAAGGTCTTTCATTTTTATTGAACCCACAATTTTTATCCTCAAATTTATTTTCAACTACATATTTTACATGATCCATAACTTTTATCAATTTTTCAACCATACATTTCATCAATTTTTATCAAAATTTACTAAAAACTTAATTTTCATTCAAAATAAAGAGGCTAAATATTAGAAGTAATCTCATACCCACAATGGGTAAGAATTATCTTGTCAACCGCTGACGTGACAATGTTACGTCAATGGTCAAGCCTACAATTTTGGACAATTCAACATTGAATTGTTAAAAATTGTAGGCGTCAGTAGTGGACAAGATAACTCCTACCCATGGTAGGAGATCATTTATGGGCTAAATATATTCAGACCACACTTTTGGTTCCTGTTTGGTTTGGCTAAAAAGTTTATTGTAAATTTAAATCTAAAGCAGCAATTAGCTTTAAACAACACATTTTATCAGTTTTTATTAAAGTTATTATATAATTTTGATTTTCAACTAAACCAAACATGGGTTTATTAATTACACACATTTTAATTGCATAAAAGAATCACACTTTTTACAAATTATCAACTTATGTCCTTAATTTTTCATTACATTCTTATTCTCGAATTAACATAACTAATCCCCAATAACAATTTATGTCCAAAAAACTCCATTAAGATGAAATAAAAAGACTCGTTTGTTCCTTATGTCTTAAATAAGTAAAAAAAATAAAAATACAAAAATACAAAATTAAGACTAAATATTTATCATACATTTTGAAGCACGATATCACTATTTTTGAATGAAAGCTATGATTATGGACAAAGTCTGCTAGTCAATAAAATGTTAGAAGTGAAAAAAAAAATAAAAATAAAAATAAAAATAAAAATAAAAAATTATAATAATGAACGAAGATTAAAAACCTTTAATTTAAATAAAATATGATGTATTTATAAAGCTGTGTGGTATGAATATATGAGTAGGTATGTTAAAATGGACTACTAATCATATTTATGTCATGGTTTTCCGAATTGGTAAGTTAGATTGTGTAGAATTAAATAATGCAATTACTCCATGTTAGGTTTATCAAGAGTAATATATGTGCCATTAGAATAACAATAATATCAAGGATAAGAATGAAAAAAAAAAATGTATGTAATAAAACTGTAATTTATCATATCAAACATTAAAAGTAATCATGACGAAGAAATATTATTAATCATATTGTTAACCTAAAAAAATGCATCAACAAAATTCCGGCCACGTCTCCTCTGCATAGGCATCACCTGCGTACTGAAACACCCCTTTGCGCACTGAAACACCCCTTTAGGAGGCAAAAATCGCCGGTCGAAAAAAAAATCTGATGTCCGTTTTCACTCTGACAATTAAGTCCACGACCGTACGAAAGATAAAGAGAGTGTAAGAGAGGCTATGTGGCATGAGTGTGACGAAGGGGGTCCCATATATCTCAACCTGGCATTGACTATTCAATTGATTGGGCTTATTTTAATTAAAGAAATGCGTCATGGGCTTGGCAAGTTAATGGCACATTTACACTTTTCAATATATATATATATATGTGTGTGTGAGTTTCATTCATAATAACGCATGTCTTTTAACCCCCAACTAATTCCCCTCTCCCTCTCTTGCACTCTCTTTATCTTTCGTCTGATCGTTGATTTAATCGTCGGAGTGCAAATAGTCGCCGCTGTTATCGCATTTTTTGAGGTCAACATATTTAATAAAGTGAGATATTAGAAGTTTTCTACAACAAACCACGAGTTCTATAAATGACATGGTTTTGTTAATTACAACATGCGTTTCACATATTTGCAACAATGTAGCACTTTAGCAATAATCCTAATGAGGAATAAGACAATGCATCATATATGAAATGTACTCGAGACGTGTCAACTTACATTGTAGAAAATGCAAGAGTCAGCTAAACAATTTAGCAAGAATATCTGGGTTTAGTTTCTGGATGAAGGAAACCTGACCCAATTGTCTACTCAAATCGCCGATTATGCGATCCATGTATAGGATATACAGTGCATTCCTGCTCTCCAAGAGCTCCAAGGCTTTTCGAGCGTGACAAAGAGATGTCACCCATTCTTCCAAAAGCTCTACATGGTTACACCATACCAAATTAATTTGATACAAATTGTATAGTATAACACTATAACTTTCATGACAAGAATGACACGATGATGTTGGTTCTAAATCAAATTTTACTTGTAGTCTTGTACACATCCTCAGTAATATGATTGTTGCAATTACCATATATGGTCATGAGGATGAGCTGAGGAAATAATTAACACTAAAAAGAAAAACACATACTTAAGTCGAAGGCTTCACTCTTTGACCAAGTTAGCAAGTATTCTGAAACCAGAAACTCAACAAGCTGGATCCTGCCATTTACATCACAGTTGTGTCAAAGAAAATGCTAAATGATAAGTAAGTCCATTCACTTTTTGTATATACTCAAGTATCATATTGTATGCACGTGAAGGCACTGTGAGACCGAGCATGCATTATCATCCAAAAGGACTGAAAATAATTAATGTGAACACGTGAATTGCAAAAGTGTTACTACAGGCTATAAACCTGTAAATGAAATACCAAAGAAAGAGAAAAATAAATTAAAAAATTGTTAAAAAAAATGTACCACTAAAACAGCAGGGGATGTCGAAGATAAAACATATAGCTTAAACTTTTGGACGAAGATGCTAATATCAAATCACCCGCTTCGTAGAAAATGATGTTAAGATACCAACCAAAACACTGGAGCTTTTTACCTATTCAATGAGTGCGAATTTTCAAATTCAATCAAGAAATTTAGGAAATTTCAAATGGATATAATAACTCGAGAACTTGAGATATCTAAACAAGTAAACACAAGGTGACATAACTTCAGCGACTGAGCCCAGGAGTTCAAAGTGATAGAAAGACCAAATATTTCGGACAAAAAGAATGCATGAAATCTATTCAAAAAGATTATTCTAAATAGACTCAAAATATGTTCTTTTTCACTGTAAATGTTTAGTAGACGTAAGAGAAGGATATGATTACTTAGATGTAAAACATGTGTACTGAGAAGGATATTGCTCTAAGTTAACAGACATATTGCACAATAATCTACTGAACATTATAGTGTAAATTATAGTACTGTAATAGCCAATTGGTTCTCTTCACATTTTCCCAAAGCACTCAATTTGATGATACTATAGTAAAAAGGGATTCCATACAACTATTAACTATTCAAACGCTATCAAAATAATCTAGAGTCATATCAAATGAAACTAAAAAACATGAAGATTCAATAAAATAATAATGTTATCACAAATGCGACATATATGATAAAGCAAATCTTACATTATGTACATACAATTATGCATTTTGGGGA
Organism: Fraxinus sp. 1973-6204; assembly: GCA_903798365.1. Lineage (NCBI taxonomy): Eukaryota > Viridiplantae > Streptophyta > Magnoliopsida > Lamiales > Oleaceae > Fraxinus > Fraxinus sp. 1973-6204. The sequence goes on along the minus strand of CAIGRR010338860.1, from coordinate 9,673 downwards.
AGGCGTCATCAAATGGATCCATGGAGAGTAAGTTTTCTGCTGTTACAGAAATTTTCTGAGAAACGGAAAGGATCACACGTTGGCCAACATAAGCCTTACTTCCAAGCTTACGCAGTAAATGCTGAAATAGAACTGGACATTATTTGTTGAGTGGTGTGATTCTGGAAAATAGAAATTTTAAACAGCAGAAAAAGAAATTAATTGGATGAAATTGACAATTACTCTAGAGGCAAAATGATTAAATAAACGGAAGTGAAATCATTGTCAAATCCATAACACTCTTGGTTCCTGTTGCAAGTGGATATGGAAAAATGCATCTAATTAACATAATTACTGTGACAGAAATGTAATGGAAAAACATAAAATTTAAGCAGAACGATGACTAAAGATTTACCATCTTGTGGTGCATTACACATTTCTCTCACCAAATGCATGATTAAGCTGCTGATATTGTTTTCAATAGCCACTTCTTCCATTCCCATTGATGACAGAGCATTTAATGTGTCTTCACAAAACCAAATCAGTAGCGTAAGACCATTGAAAGAGGTATATTTTATTTTGGAACGAGAAAAATAAGAAAAGACAAGACAAAAAGGCATGGACAGAGTCAGACACAAGTTAGGAAGAATTCATGATGCAGTCTGATTTATCCCTTACAGAGAAACCATGTAGCTTTTGGAATAACAAAAATAAGAAAAGACAAGACAAAAAGCCATGGACAGAGTCAGACACAAGTTAGGAAGAATTCATGATGCAGTCTGCTTTAATATAATTGGCATATTCACAGAAAACTTACCGGGAATTTGAGAAAATAATTATTCTTATATTAATTATTGATAAGCTTTTCAAAGAAGAGTTTGATAGCATGTGTTTGCTGGTGTTACTCTTTTCAAGATTTAGAACAGCAGAATAGAAGAAGTCTGATTAGTTACTTTTCAACAATCCTTTAGTCTCGTATGAAATATGCACACTAAGAAAGATCCATTCAAAATTACAGCCCCATTCCAGACGGTAATATTTGAGTTGAGAAATGAGATACAGCACTGATAGTGGTATACAGCACCCAATATCTAGAATTTAACCCCGCAGGCAAGGAAAGAAAGATGAGCAATTAATGCAGTTCTACACAGTTAATTCTGTTCATCTCCATATAGAGGGGATTATGCATCACTCTGGTGATTTGGTGGTGGATATGGCTCCTAATTTTAGTGTGGCTCACGCTTTAGGAACAAAAAGGACAGTTGAAAAGAAAATATTGTACCAAGAATGAAGTCAACGGCCTGGTGTGACCAGTTCTTAAAATTACTCTCCTCGACCTGCAAAATATGGAATCCAGAACAATGGTACTAAGTAGGGTAGGTCAAATTATTATATTCATGAAAAATTAGATTGAACCATAAGGGAAGAATAGACAGAGCCACACTCTGAGAGGAGAGACAGTCTCACAAAGTTCCACCAGAAAATCTATAGAAGCCCTCAGTTGTTCCAATTCATTTTCACTAGCACAATCTGCAACATAAACATAAAGAGGAAGAAAAATAAAAATAAAAGGAGAGAGAGAGAGGGACACACAGAGGACACTTATGATTGGACAAAATATTATGTTTTAATTTGTTGATAATTTTAGAATCGCGCAAAAGTTTCAAACAAGTATAATCTGTAGATTTTCACTGTGGAATTTCTCATGTTTTCTAGTGAAAGAAGGGTTTAGCCTGTGCCCTGTTGCATGCTTATTGAAACAAATACTCCTTGGTTTCAAGGATGAGCAAAAATACAAGTTTTCCTATCACATTTCAAGTATTTCTATCTTATTAAAAGAGATTAGAATAAATATTCGGACATTGTAAGAAATCCTCTCATGCAGGGTGACCAGCGATCAATGACCCCATATAAAAAGAATATCTCAAGTACTTCACAAGCACTTCCCATTAATCAGGTAAATTAGCAGGGTATATGCACATAACCAATGAATTACATTGCTGTTTCACCTGAAATACATGTTTGCTCTGTCAAGCCACCAAGTCGTTTTCTTTTTCTCTCACTTAATCTCACTGCAAATGTCCAAATTAATTGAACTTTAGCAAAGAAGAAATATAAAAAGACAAACAGCACTAGAAACTACGTGGAAAAATTGATTAGAAGATATAACATTCAACATGAAAGGTTTGAAGAGTAAAAGGTGAGAAAAAAACCTTGTCTAAGAAATCTCCGACGCAGCACATCCTTAAATCTCCATTGATTGGATTCAGAGCCGTCATCGGAAAGCTTAGGGCTTAATTCTCCAAAAGTGTCGAAGAAATAGCATTTGCACGATGCACTTTGTGGAAATACATCATACTGAATTCCATCTACTTCAAATAAACTAAAGTAAAATTTATAGTAACGCCACACACCAAAAATTCAAATTTCTGTTATCAATATATGATATATCGTAGTAGTGTTATTTTTGCGCAAGCAAGCAAACACTCACAGAGTGACTGCATTATGTTCAAATGAATGATAAAAAAAGGGTGGCCTAACCTTCAGCGCGTCTGATATCTTCCTTAAGTCTGAGAATTTCAGCCTTCCGTTCTTTGGCCTAAAATTTCCAAATTCTAGAATCAGCATTTCAGCAAATTCATTGAAATCACCGATCCATGCACACAAGCAATATAAACAGAGTCGAAAACTTCACCTTTTGTTTCCACCTAATGACGTCCGATTCAGATGCATTATTACAAGGAATTTGAGGATCGCCATCATTGGGCTTCTGAAGTCGCTTGTATTTGAGAATTGCCATTGCTATCGCGAGTTTCAGGTGTTGATTTGCATCGCCCTTCGTTTGCTGTGCTTGGGTGTCCATTGGGGACGAGATATGGGTATGGGAATGAGCTACGGTCGTATTTAATATTTATACACAGAGGTAGCCTTTTAACAGTTTTCTTTATATTTTCACTTGAAGTCCGTAAAGGTGAAAATGAATTCTAATTTCATGTTAGTTGGAATTTCGGTTTCAATTTCTACGTTGCAATCAAACGATCAAAATGTGATCCATTTTTCTCATAAGTGACATTTTCTATAAAATTCGTTGCAATCAAACGAGGTCTTATTGCCAAGGACGTGCGAGAGTTTCCCAATCTGCTATTTTTCAGCTCTAAAGTAATATGAGTTGTGGATTTCTCTCACGGTTCGGAGATTGGAAGAAACATTTCTCATCGTGAGTTTTTTCCATATATAGAATAGCACAACAAGTGCAACGCCCTAATTTAGTTATCATTGAATTTGAAATCCCGAACAAACAATCATTGATAAGCCGAAGGAAAGTGAAGATGATGTTAAGTCATCATGTCCGTTATGCCCCGAACAACACACGTGCTACAACAATCGGGACGAAGGGTCGCAACCCGAGAGGGGGAGCTAAACTTAAAAACTCATCCTCAATTCGAATTGGAGGCTACAACTCGCTTGAACAATCGGGACGAAGGGTCGCAACCCGAGAGGGGGAGCTAAACTTAAAAACTCATCCTCAATTCGAATTGGAGGCTACAACTCGCTTGCATGAAACTGGAAGTCGAAGACGAGAGGAAGAGAAAATGAAACTATGGAAGTGATAAAAAAAAAATCATTTTCAATAGAGTTTAACTAGAGAAATAAATATTTAATTGATGGAGAAATCGTAAAATCAAATAAAATTTGGACAGCACAATTAAAAATAAATAAAAAATAATAGCATTCTCGTTAGAAAAATGGAAATTTGAAGAAAGATTAACAAAATAATAAAGTCAAGTCAACAAATAAATGAAAAACTAATGAAATACAAAAACAACGGGGGGGTCGGGCATCAATGGCACAATGGTTAGGCCACAGCCTACCCGAGAACCAAAATCTTTCATTTCATAATTGTCTCTCTAATGTATTGTAACACACTAGTATTACCTCTGAGAACAAAGTATAGCAGCTCTAAAATAAGCTCTGGCAGGCAGTAATATCAGATGCTTGTGAATCCAAAATTCCCTTTCCAGTAGGGCTAGAGCTTATAATTTTCATTATGGAGGCAAATACCGCTTTTTGGAAGAAGTCGTCACTTATTGTTTTCAGGATTTCTGCGATTGCCTTGAAGTCCAAGGCGCCGGCCAAAATGAGTCCCCCAATAATCCCGCCAAAATTGGCTGGCGCTTTTGGTAAATCAACTGCGAGATCATCCAACAGTGTACTGTAGATGAGGCATCCGGTGGCTATGTCCTTGGGAGTAAGGACTTTCTTGGCCAACAAGTATTCAAGAAGTTTTGCAACAGGTTCCACACATGGAGGGCTCTTCTCCAATCCAAGGGAAATGGCCTCCTTGACAATTTCAGGATGGTAGGAGGGAGACTTCAGCTCCTCAATACACTGCAATGCTTCGTCCACAAGTCGGATGCCAAAATATTCCTCCAGAAGAGANGGAGTAAGGACTTTCTTGGCCAACAAGTATTCAAGAAGTTTTGCAACAGGTTCCACACATGGAGGGCTCTTCTCCAATCCAAGGGAAATGGCCTCCTTGACAATTTCAGGATGGTAGGAGGGAGACTTCAGCTCCTCAATACACTGCAATGCTTCGTCCACAAGTCGGATGCCAAAATATTCCTCCAGAAGAGAAACTGTTTTTCTCTTGAGTTCAACTGGATTCAATCTTGGGGCAGGAGCAACTGGTTTGTCATTAGCTAGTGCCACTGATGCTGGTGGAGCCTGGCTAAATGGAGCAGGAGCACGAGATCCAGGTTCCATACCAAATCCTCCGTAATTAGCTGGGAGAGATGGAGGGGGTGCACCACTACCCTGCAAGAGGGCACTAGGTCTACCGCTCACGAAACCACCACTACCTTGAGGTAGAAATTGTTGGTTTAATGATGAAGACTTGCCAAATAGTGGCTGTTGAGCACGGCCAGCAGGTTGAGCTGTTGAAACATGCTCTCTTGACATTGACCGAGACCTTGGAACAACTTCCCAGTTGTCACTGTCCATTCCAGGCATCTTTCTTGTTCCAGGCATTCCAGGCATCATACCACCTGCACCAGGCAGATTCATTGGGAAGCCACCTGGGCTAAAACTACCTTGCGCACCAGAAGCTGGTCGGCTATTTCTAATGCTAGCAGTAGTACCTGGACGTAACCCCAGATTCTTCTCAGCTTCCAAGTGGATCTCAGTGATGGTTTTGGCTGTCACCTGCACAATAAGAGTAGGAGACCCTGTGACCAACTTTGCAACCAAAAAGACCATGAAGAAGGGTACTTATATGCTGGGAAGGCTCACCTCTTCCCGTCTGGGGATCCATTTATTTGCACGCATATCAATAACATCACGAATCATAAACTTCAGTCGTGCGGCTAGCTGAGAGTTTGTTGACAATTCCTTCAGGCCGTTGAAATACATGTCATTAATACGCTTTGATTTTTGGTTCTCGTCAAGCTGTTTACCAATGGTGTTAAAGAACTGACATATGGCCTCAACATTCTCCTCTGCAGGACAACTCTTGGTATCATGTCCTAAGAGTTGCTGTCACAAAACCCATGTTACGTAAGATAATCTAGAAATTATGAGACAGAAAAAAGGCAGAAACAACAAATCGAGAAGAGAGTTTTAATGGGTAGAGAGGGTACTAGAGGTGAGGACTAGGGAACAAGCACGTGTACACGAGAGAGACAGAGCAAACCTGGACAATGTGATGAACAATCTTCTCTGGAACCATCTTCTGCTTCAAAAGCTCCCCAATTAGACGGATATTTCCAAGTGTACGGAGTTTGACCAACCTTTCCTTATCTCTTCGTTCTGATTCTTGCTCAGGAGCAGTCATCTGCCTGACTTCTTCCCTCAATTTGTCAGCCCCTTCAAATGCCTCTTGGCAGTTATTCAAAAGGATTCGCTTAAATGTGATTTCTTTTCCACCAGGCTCATCAGAAGGGAAATAGGGAAGCTTCTCATTTAGATCAAAACATAGTTGCGCGTACATGGGGCAAAATGTGGGCTCCAGCACAGCCTTGTCAAATATCAATGATATGACTCCCTATACAGAAATGAAAGACAAAATAAGCTCTAGTAAGGAATGTGCAATGCAAATTAAATAAGAAAAAGAGTTTCCATGCAGGAATTAGTTTTAAACGTAGGACCTTTAAGATATCAGGCGATGTGATCCCTGAATCAATCAATTGACCCTTCAACAGATCAAATTTCTCAGGAGTCAGCTTGTTCAGTATGCTGCAACAAGAATATAGTATGTAACGTCAATTCTTTACACAAAAAGCACGTCCAGATATTATACAACTAAAAGTAGGGGTGGCAAACAGACCAAGCTGGCAATGGACGGCTCGGGCTCGTTTTGAGACAAGCGGAGCTAAGCTCAAAATATTTTTCATGAGCCACTCAGCTCATGAGGCCCACGAACCAGCTCTTTTTTGCTTCATTTTTAATTTATTTTATTATTTTTTTAAAAGGAAAAAAATCTCTTTTTGGCTTATTTTGTTAATTTAATTATAAAAAATAAAAAATGAGCCGGCTCGTTTGGGCTCGTGGGCAGTTCGGCTCGTGAGACCCGTGAGCTTAGGGCCAAGCTGAGCCCATATTTTCAGCACAAGCCAACCTCTTGGTTATAAGCCACCCCTAACTAAAAGTCTAAGCTCGTAAATACATTGGACGTCAAGCAATGTCCTGTTAGCACGTGCAACGATCTAATTACCATTGTCATGTCAATTTCAAAAAAAGTTGTTCTTTAAGGATCTCAACCACAGTAGTGGCATGTGCCAAGCAAGCATAACACACTGGTGACAGATCAAGGCTGGAACTGCTATAAGTAATACCAATAGATGGTCCGAGATTTTTAGCTTGATGATCAAGCTCAAAAAATAATAATAATAATAATGCTATAAGTAACGCCATTAGGTGGTCTGGAATTTTAGATGATCGAGCAATCGAAAAAATTATCAAAAATGCAAAATGACATTATGCACATTCCATAAGTATAGTTAAACAAAATGGAATACCCCTTCACTGTCTTCAATACACGCTCCTCCTCAGAAAGATTTCCCCTTCGAGCAGACCATGGCACCTCAGCCTTGATTACAGCAGGAGTAGGTCCTCCCTGTTTCATAGACAACAAAAAATTGCTCATCTTTGTTTAAACAAAACATTACACGACCACACCTGCCAAAGATACCACAACATAAACAAGTACTCCACTTTAGCTTCGTGAAACAAGTTTTTCTTTTAATAATCCTAGAGGATAAAAAATTGATAGGGTGAAAAAGTAAGCATCCAACTAAGAGTCTTTTTAAATACAAAAACTAAAGTTCAGTGCGTTTGAATAAAGAAGCTTTTGATTATAATAGAGAAGTTTCTTTGAAGATTTCCAAAGGTTTAAGCAGTGTTCATGATTTGTAAGATCCAATCCGACATGATTTCTAGATTCCTTCGTTCAAAATGCTAGACCACAAAATGCCAGCTTTACACGGTCTAAAATTCCATCATCACACAAAACCAGTGATTCCTTAAGATTCTATAACCATGGAATCTTAAGGATGAGCTGACACGATAATTTAAACTTCATTGGATGTGCGTAACTTATTTGACCTGATGATCTGCATGAGATACGAATGAAATTTGATCTATGTCAAGTTTTAAGCCTGGACAGGAGGATACGCCTTCAGAATGTTTTTGAAGCATTGAAATTTTTAACAACTCGAGTACGGATTAAACGATTTCAGTAACAAAACAAGATATAACGAATAGCAATTGCAAGATCTTTCATGTAAACATTAATAATTTTTTTTTATGTTTTACAAAAGAAAATGACATGATAGCTTGTTGATTGGAATCATATACTTATAACATGTTTGGCTACTGTTTATTATTGACCAAACCACTTTTTATCCACATTTCGTGGGACCCACAAATACTACCATACATTTATATCTATTTATAATTTAAACCATTTAAAAACAACTCCCATTTATGCTTTTAGTACACACAGGCACTCAGAAACAAAGATCAAGTGCAAAGAAAACTCCAGAATGAAGGATTATCTTAAATTACCCCTTGGTCTTGTGACCTTGAAAACTGAGAGCTCAGTTGCTCTTGCCTATTGTATTGGTTTACAACTTGTTGCCTTGAATCAAACCGGCCACCAAATTCTCTGTCTCGAATAACTTCCCAGGATCTCTCCTCAGCGGGAACAGGAAATTGTGGAGGCCGATTCCGCCAGTCGCGGTTGTCTGTTTCAGAATAACGACCCTGAGCCTGATTTGGAACCTATTACAAAGCAAATCATATCCTATTATATTATCATCAAAGGATGCAACCAAGAAAATAAAAAGTAAAGATGAATTAATGGCATGATCCATCAATTTCTATAAATTGCAAAAAGATGTACTCAAGAAACAAAAAATGAATGAACAAAAACACCAAACATAGTTGTAACAGTTTGGATAAAATAGGAAAGACCGATGTTTTTCTGATCAAAGCCCATACAAACTCACATTGCTTTCTCCACGACCCCAGCTTGGATCGGTACCAGAAAATTCAGCTTCAACTTCTTGTTTAACTTGCAGAATTTCTTCGGAGATGTTGACCACCTACAGAAATATAATCAGCCATATCATACTGCAGGAAAGCAATTAACAACAGCGTCGAAGAATGTAACTAGTAAATCTCGACAATAGTGAAAAACACAATATAACTATGTGCACATGCAAAACATTGATGAAATAGAAGTGGCAGATCTAAGGGATGCTGTACATGACAGTTAAAAGGAATACTCAATGAAAGAATAATAGAAATACAGCAAAATGCATCATTCTCCATCCCTGAAGAAAAAATGGCCCAATGAGCAAATAAGAATAAAGAATCAGCCCTAAACTTGCCCAATGGTTCATCTAGAAAGAAATACAGAGACACTGGAAAGGCAGCAACATAAAACAAGGGAAACAGAAACAGAGAGGAGAGACAGATACTTAGATTCAACTTTAAGCTATGTTTATGATGCCAGGCCACCAGAACTAATGTTAACACATAAGCTGGAAAGATAACATAAGCAAGGCAGAGAGAGAAAGAGAGAGAATCTAGATTTAACTTTAAGCAATGTTTATGATGGCAGGCCACCAGAATCAATGATAAAACAGAAGATGGAAAGATATAAACCTCATCTAATCTGGAAAAAAGATATGAACCTCATTTAAGCATGATGTCAAGAAGCAGCATTACCTCCCTCAGCTGCAGCAGCTGTTCTCGGGTATAACGGATCCACTCACGGCCCTCAAATCGGTATTCTCCAGTCTATGATGTAATTAAAAGAAACAGAGCTCAGTAGCAATCAACAGCAATAATAAACAATCAGTATAACAAGTGAATGAAACACAGATTACTTATCAAAAGTGACATGGTTGTGATTTATATGAAAATAGAGTGGTAAACAGCTTACAATAAACGATAAAAACTGCCAAAGAAAATACATGCCATGAGGTTGCACAAAATGATGATGGCAGTCTATCAAGCAAACTTTACCATATATAGTGGTGGGTACTATGAACACAAGAGGACCAAAGACTTGGAAAGGTTATGATGTGACAATTTTCAAGCACCTTTATGTACAACACTTGAATTTAGGATAAAATTAAGGTTTTTAAGAAATTTCACATTTCAACAAAAGAAACTTCTTTCCACATCTAAG
>CAIGRR010338843.1:0-15505 GCA_903798365.1 Fraxinus sp. 1973-6204 | reverse complement strand
TTTGAGGAATAATCGTGAGTAATCATCCTCATGTGCCAAGTGTATAATAATATGAGCATCATCTATAAGACCAATTTCATAATCACTAGTAAATCCAAAGTGTAAAAAAATTATCGCGTACCTTAACCATTGAGGGCTTCCGATGTAGAAATTTACCAACAAGAGTGAACCTGTATGCCTCAGCCAAAAATTGTTCATCGAACTATTCAAAGAAAATAGCGGGCTCGCCATGGTGGATGTATGGTTCCTTGGAAACCAAGTTATGGTGTCTGGAGTCCTCGGAAGCCTGGAGGACTTGAACAACAGATTTCTTTTGGCTCTCAGCCTGTGTAATCCTGGATTTGCAATTAAGTGTTGCGACGTAAGATCGAGGGGCTTGGGTAGCTCCTGTGACTCCAGATGGAGGAACATGTGTTTTACCTGAGTTCTGAGCCGGTACAGGAGGTCCATGCTTACTCTGATCATTTCTAGTTTGCTGGGTTAGACCCTGGGTTCCATTGGCCATTTTGGGTGTGTTTCGATCAGTTTTGAGTGGAACTGGAGGAGGGGGATCGTAGTTGGAGGAGATTTTCATCAAGTTATTGGCGGGAGGCATAGGCTTCACTGGAGTAATATGTGGAAAGGGAACAAATGTTGGGGTTGCCTTAGGAAATTGACATAAGTTAACAGCCATATGTATAGGAGTGGAACTTTGGTTCAAATAGCCTTCAATTTTACCAAGTGAGTCCTTACTCTTGCAATTCGGCCCTTCCATACATTAGTACAATTCAACATTGGTGCCAAGCCCTCCACAACATAACCAATTGAAGAATTGGGAGTAGATTCACATCCAAGCAAAATTGGAGAATTGATTTCAACATTTTGAGCACAAATTAGATTAATCAGCAGTATATTCATAGCATTTCCATCAACAATTGCAGTCCCCCTCCGCCCCCCAATCGAATTAAGCAATTGAAGCAATAAAAAATCATCAATTTTAGCAAACCCTAATTTTTCGAGAAGCCCTTTCATGGCAGTAAGCAATCGAAATCATTTTTGATGCAATTGAGGATGACCCAATATTGGAATAGAGGGGCCAGGTGATTCTGAGCTAAGTCCAGGTGGTTCCCCTCCGTTAGTGCACCGGACGGCACCGGAAATCGCGTTTTCATTTGGCTGGGCAGCAAGCTTCACGACTGTGCTGTTTTCATTCTGAAATTCAGCGAGCTTGGCAGGCGATATGATGGATTTCCACCATATTTAGGATCTTCTTGATGAGGGGAAGCTGCCAGTATGGGTTCGCTATCGTGAGTGATAGCACCAACACCGGAAATTGCATTTTTCACAGGCGGGTTAGAAGCAGTCGCGAAGCCAGATGAGTTTTCTGCAAAATTAATTTTCTGTATAGCCGTTTGTAGTAAATTGATGGCATAGATAGCTTATTCCAGTGATGTGCAGTCAGCTAGGGGTAGGTTCCGGCCATGGAGTTGACTGGATTCGCGATTTCCGACAGAATTGAATTTTTCTGGCAGTTTACTTCCTTCTTCGAATTTTCGTTTTTTTTTGGTGGTAAATGATGCTTGTGTTTGGGGTTTTCCTATTGGACAAGAATCAGGTGGTTTGGGAGGCAAAAAATTATCGAAGTTTTCGTCCATTTTTTTGAATTTCTAGAGATGGTGGTTTGGAAGGCAAAAAATTTTCGAAATTTTTGTCCATTTTTATGAATTTCTAGAGAGAAGGGAGAGCATTTAGTGTGCTCTATGATTTCACATACCATGCATTTTTTATTTGTTGTGTGGTTGACATTTTTTTGTTTGCTTGGTGCATTCATTTTTAAAATAAAAAAAAACTAGAAGATTGAAATATAAAAAATGCTGGAAATTGTTTTTTACAGCATAGATATAATTCTTGAATTTGATGTTGTGGTCAAGTCTGAGTCTAATTAATGAGATGTAATATAGTTTACATTGCTTGTTAGGTTATTATGGAGTACTTAGTATATGTGTCTTCATATACCATCTACATTCCACACACTATGATATTGTTAGTGGGACTCAACCGTGTGTGTGAGATTTGGGATGGTGGTCACATGTTAGGTGACTTTGAACATGAATGACCTTATTTATTAGACATAAGCTCAAGTTTATCCCCGATAATAAAAAGCTCAATATCTTATACTTTTCTTCGAATCCTATATGACTCGAGCAATTAAGCTTGAAGGATTTCTTATAACCTACTGCTTATGGTCAACTGGCTTGGGTTAACCGATCTAAAGCTCGCTATATGGTCATCTTAGCCACTTAATGGAGAAGAGCCTGCAAGTAAGATGTGAAAAATAATAATGAGCTTAAAAAATATAGATAAATTGTGAAAATCAAATACGCTCAAAGTAAGGGAAGAAAAGAAAATAATTTATCTAAAAATGAGCTTTTATTTTGAGGTCCTAATGTACGTTATTTGACTTTCATAAGTAGATGAATATATTTATTAGCAGCGATATTTTGCATGTCATTCTCACAAAATTAAAGTTTAGAGTCCTACTTACAAAGAATTAGTGACACTTTACACACATGTGTCACTTATACAATTTACTCCTTGTTAACTTGAACTGGTTATATGGGAAGGTTTACTATTTATTGATTATTATTGTGCATGCTAACGACTTCATTTTTGAGTTATTATATGTTAATGTTAACTTTTTTTAATTAACGATCACTTCGTCATTTGTGACAAAAAGGGTGAGTGAGAAGTAATATTTTTGAAATTTGGAATTTTCATTTTGAATTTTCTTTGATAGGGGGATATTGATTGATTTCATTGCATTCCATACCATATCTACATTTCTGTTCGAGTCTTTGATTTTTTGCGATGCTAATGTTTTTGTTGGTATTTGGATTAACATTAGTATTACGTCTCAATCTAACTAGTTTTGGTATCATGTGTTTAATTGCTATATTTCTTGTATCACGTACTTTTACACTGGGTATTTGAGTTATAAATTTCAAGAAATAGGTTTGACAAGAAATGCGAGAGACATGTAGTTTGATGAAACTTGGGTAATTAGATTTAGTATTCCTTGACTTATTGTGTAGTTTTGTCACAGCATTCCAAAGGGAAAGTTTGTTAGGTTTTGGTGTTTCCGTTCTGTGAAAAAAGACTAAATAGTAATGTGTTGTAAAAGTCAAGGACCTGGGGTACAATTTGTATAAATTATGTTATGAGTTCTAGGGTTCGAGCTTGGAACAAGGAGGAAACGATGACACGGGTTTTTGCTAGCTTCTCGGATGGCGCTTGAGCGAAAAAAATAATAAGCATGTCGTCCGCCTGTCGTCGAGCCCTAGCTCGAGCGACAGCGTATCCCTCGTCCATTCAACCTAATTACCTTCTCCTATAAATACCCAAGTCATATGGAAGAAATTCCAAGGGTAGTTTTCATTAATCTTTGCCCCATATCATTATTTGAAGATCCCAGAAACACTTTCTACCTTTGTGATTCATTCTTCGTTCTTAAGATCATATAACCATTTGTTGAGGAAAAACATCGAAGTTCCATAATTTAAAACACCCACTTCCTATTACTCATAGGGAGGTACTTTCTCAATTAAACTTCAAAGGCTGCTGAAGATTGAGAGATGTTGGACAACAAGCACAGGAAGATTACAAGGCTTTGGAGCAGGTTCTTGAAATTCTACTTGGAAGAGACAATTGCAGAAGATCTTGGAGTAGATTATTGAGTAGGTCCCAGAGTCTTTACCCAGTTGAGTTTCTCTGTCATCGTATCGGTGTTCTTTATTTTGTTATTTGTTACAGCAATATTCAAACATAGGGAATTGAACTTGTATGCTTAATCATCTAAAAACTATTAAAATTGACTTGTTGCTTTTGATTGCATAATTCTGCATGTAGGTTCAAAACTAAAATCGGATAAGTAATATCCATTCGATAATTTAGAAGTATCCGTGAACTTTCAATTGCATATATAGATTATTTTAGTTATAATTTCATCACAATAAACATATCATATCATCCTTGTTACAGTTAAGGTCGCGATAATAGAAATTGAACTAATCAATCTCTGTGGGACGATACTCGGACTCAAAACGTCCAATTTATTACTTGTTAACGAACCATACACTTGCGGTATGTTCTATTCATTTTATTTATTTTAGTAGTTTATCTAAGTGCTATCATTGAAGCTCTTTCAAGTGGTTCCAGTTAATCAAGAGGGAACTATTGATGAGGAAAACATGATGGTTGGGGATTTCATGACACCACAGATCATTCAGAGTCAATCCAACGTCATCTACCTTCCGTTTGGGCAACCTAATTTCCACTTGAAGACCAACATTATACACCTATTCCAGAATGGACATCAGTTTTATAGCATAGCTGAAGAAAATCCACATACATGTCTCTCGATTCTTGGAGATGTGTCAATATTTTCGCTATCAGGGTGTCTTAGATGATGTTATCAAACTAAGTTGTTCCCACACACGCTACGTGATAAAGCATTTAAGTGGTTGGATTCTCAACCCGTTGCCAACATCAGCACATGGAATGATCTAGCTCAGAAATTCTGCACAAAGTTCTTTCCACAAGCTAAAATTGTAAAATTGAAGCTTGACATTTCTATTTTTCGTCAAGGTGATTCAAAAAAATTTGAGGAAGCTTGGAACAGGTTCAAGAACAAGCTTAAGAAGTGTCCTCATCACGACATCAAGAAAGGGGCCCATGTTTAATATTTCTATGCGGGAATACTTCCATCATTCAAAAGTATGGTTGATTCTTTGTCTAATGGTTCATTATCAACAAAAACAATTGATGAAGCATTGAAACTATTTGAGACAGTGGGTACTACTTGAACAATGTGGGCTTTTGAACGGGTTGTTCGAAGGAAAGTGCCAGGTTTATATGAGGTGGATGCTTACTCGACCTTGTCCGCGAAAATAGACTCGTTATTCTATAAGGTGGAGAGCATATCACAAATAGCTAACTTTGCACAAGTCAAAAGGCCAAGTTGTGAGGAGTGTGGAGCAGATCATAATACAGCAAATTGTCATATTTTGGCACAAGGCATGGANCCGCGAAAATAGACTCGTTATTCTATAAGGTGGAGAGCATATCACAAATAGCTAACATAGTACAAACCAAAAAGAAAAGTTGTGAAGAGTGTAGATAAGATCACAACACAGTCGACTGTCCAATTTTAACTCAAGGGATGGAACAAGTGGACTTCGTACAATGGGGACAACATCAACAAAGTAATCAACTTTCAGATACCTATAACCAGGGTGGATGAAGCACCAAACTTCTCTTGGGGTGGTCAGAATCAAAATCGAAGAAGTTGCAGTTGGAAGAAATGTTCGGGATATTCTTGGAGAAAACAAATCAGTACATGGAAGCGAACAACCAATTCATGAGAAAAACTAAAACTCTCCAAGATCCGAACGCTGTTATTAAAAACTTGGAAACTCAAGTGGGACAAGTGGTACTTTTATGAATGGAAGAGCCCCAGATTTACTACCTAGCAATATAAATATCAACCACAAGGAACACGCCAAAGGAATAACAACCAGAAGTAGGGTGCAATAATTAGAAATACATGTCAAGAGCCTACTGCGAGTAAGGAGAAAATACCTTCTTCATATTAAGAGCATGTGGAATAGACCGAATGGACAACTAAAGCATCTGCTAAGGAGAGTTCGGATACACCACGGGTTAAGGAAAATACTCCTATCAATCCTCATGTGCCAACTATTCTATTTTCCAAAAGGTTGAAAAAGCACAAGTTGGATCAGCAGTACAAGAAATTTCTTGAGGTCTTCAAAAACCTACACATCAACATTCCATTCGTCGATGTATTTATTCAAATGCATAGGTATGTTAAGTTCTTTAAGGACATCCTATCTAACAAATGCAAGCTACATAAGCATAAGACGATAATTTTGACTGAGGAGTGCAGTGCCGAAATCCAGAAAAAGCTACCTCCAAAGCTGAAAAACCCAGGGAATTTTACTGTACATTGCACTATTGGAAATTGTCATTTTGATAAAGCTCTATGTGACTTAGGTACGAGTATTAATTTGATGTCGCTTTCTATTTTCAGGAAACTCAGATTAGGAGAGGCTAAAGCAACTACGGTAACATTGCAGCTAGCTAATCGATCACTTACCCATCCAGGAGGGATTATTGAATATGTGCTGATTAAAGTGGAGAAATTCATCTTCCCAGTGGATTTTCTCATTTTGGACATGGAGGAAGATAAGGATGTTCCACTATTATTGGGCCGACCATTCTTAGCTACAAGGAGAGCACTTATTGACGTACAGAAAGGTCAGTTGATTGTGAGGCTTGATGAGGAAAAGATTACTTTTAATGTCTTCAAAGCTATGAGATTTTCTACTGAGTTAGACAACTGCTTCCAAATAGATGTAATTGAAAAAGTGGTCCAAGACACACTTCTGCTTTATAACTCGTCAGACGTATATAAAGCTTACATTGCACATTCTCAATCTACTCTGATTCTCTTGAGATTGAGACATGTGCAAGGTTTTTGGAAACTAACCTACCATACACATGAAAACAACAGTTTGAGGAATTAGGAACTAGTCCTACAACACCACTATCTTCTGTTCAATAGCCTCCTAAGTTGGAACTTAAGCAACTACCGTCCCATCTCCATTATGGTTATTTAGGGGAGTCCTCTACACTCCCAGTGATTATTTCCAATTTGGTCAGCAAGGTGAAGGAGGGGAGACTACTGCGGGTACTACGAGATAATAAGACATCAATTGGATGGTCTATCGCAGACATTAAATGGATCAGCCCTTCACTGTGCATACATAAGATTCTCATGGAGAAGAATTTTAAACCAAGTATAGTTGTTAGTGGAGGCTAAATCTGAACATGAATTAGTTCAGTCCAAGTCAGTGCATGGATTAGTTCAGTCAAGGCTAAGGTACTGAAAATCCTAGATAATATTAGACAGTGCATGGATTATTTTAGTCCAAGTTGTACCAAAGAAGGGTGGTATTACGGTGGTGCAGAATGAGAAGAATAAGTTAATTTCCACCCGAACTATTACACAATCTTGCATCCTAAGTCTTTAGAACCTTTTCCATATAGTTCTTTTGTAATAATCAAAAAAATACTCCAAGAATGATCCCAATGTAATTGTATCATTAATACAAAAGAGACGTCACCAAGATCTTTCATTTCAAGATTCCATGACAATAATTTCTTGGTTTCGTGCATAAGCCTATATCATTATAGGAAAGTAGTATGTCATCGACATATAATACCAAGAAAATATGCTTACTCCCACTGAACTTGTGCTACACACATTCATCAACTGTATTTACCCCAAAACCAAACGAGATAATTATTTGATAAAATCTATGATACCATTGACAGGAAACCCACTTAAGCCCAAAGATGGATTTCTTTAGTTTGTAAACCATCTGACGTAGCTTAAGATCATAGTGTGTCACAAGTACCATAATAGTCCTAAAATAGTTTTTTTTTGTAGAAAATGGAGAAAAAGTCTCTTTAAAGTCAATTCCTTCCTTTTGAATAAACCCGTTTACAATAAGACGAGCATTATATTTCTCCACATCACCCTTCGAATCTCTCTAAGTTTTAAATATTCATTTACAACCAATGGAATTCGTACCTTTAGGTAATGTGATGAGGTCCCAAACATCATTGTTACTCATGAACTTTATCTCTTTATTCATGGCATCAATCCACTCTTGAGAATTATTCATTTACATTGCTTGATGAAAGTTGGTTTATCAGATCTTCTTCCACCAATACAATACGATCCTTATTCTCTTGGAGAAAGACTATAAAATTATCCAATTATCTTTCTCTTTCTTTAGTGGATTTCCTTAATGACATTGTTCTTGAGGTTGTTGAGTTTGGTCTTCTAAAATAGTCTTTTGATCATGTCTAGGAGTTTTTGTAATATTATCTTAATCTGAAATTATTTCTTAAACAAGATCTGGAGCAAGAATTTTTCCCTAGTTCTGATCATTGTCAATTGCAACATAAGAAATATATTCATTATTCCTCCAAGAAAATCCTTAACCTTATAACATTATCTCCCTCCACAAACTCTACATCTTCAAAGAATTGGACATTTCCCATTTCAAAAATTGACCTAATAGTGAGATCTTAAAATTTGTAACTCTTTGACCTTTCAAAGTATCCAATAAATTAACAATTCACAATTCTAGAATCCTCGTTTATTTTTCGATGGCCAATAAGGCATTGCCTTAACTAGACAACCTCAAATCTACAAGTGCTTCAAATTTGGCTTCTTGCATGTCCAGAACTCATAAGGGTTTTTATAGTTGCTTTACTTGGAACTTTATTAAGAATTTAAGATGTAGTCTTTAGTGTTTCTTCCTATAGAGATTTAGGTGTACTGTAGGATGATTCCAAATTCCTCTAGAAATTTAGCAAAAGACCCTGAACATTGTTCTCCTGGTCAGTTATATCTGCTATAGTATTTAATACCACAGTTAGATTTGACTTGTTTTATTCTTTTTCTGAGTTAATTTTCAACTTCATCTTTATAAGCCTTGAACATGTCAGTGATTGGGATTTATTATGAATGAGATATATGTAGTCAAGCTAGAATAATTATTTATGAACGTAATATATGACTATTGACATTCCAAGAAATCGAATGGAATGGACCACATATATCTGTATGAATTAGTTCTAGCACATAATCTCCTTATGTTTGTCTGTTTTCCCTTAAAGTTAAAGAATTAGGGAAACATTAAAGTCTATAAAATTAGAGAATCAAGAATTCCTTCTTATACAAGTTATTTTTGTCTCTTTTAAGAGATGTAACTTGATCGCTTATGCCATAATGAATCGAAATTCTCATTGGTTAATTTATGTTTAATGACACGTGAATTCACATGCAATGTTTCTTTATAAGAGGCATCCTTATTAAGCAATTATAGGTTATCATAACCAGATAAATAACTAGTACCCACATCATTTGAGTTAAGAAAGAGATAAATCGAACTATTTCCAAATGACCAAAAGTAACAGAACTTGTCCAATATAGAAATAAAAAACCAAATTACGTCTTAAAAGATAGTACTACAAATATCTCTTTCATATTCAAATAATAACCAGTATTTAATAATAACCCAAAAGTCCCTATAGCCTCAACTGTAATTGATTTTCCATCGCCCCACATAGATTAATCTTTCAGCATCAATTGACTTCAGGTTGTTCAGGCAACCCTACATAGTGAAAACAGACCAAAGTGAGAGTGTACTTTACTTTACATGCCAAGCGTGGTATTTAGTATAATCTCTCTTTAAGTGTCCCAAGTTTTCACAAAAGTAACAATTAAATGGTTTATCCTTTTCAGGCTTTTGCTATTTCTTTTGAATTGAACCGGATGCAACTTTCTTATTCTTTAACTTGTCCTTAGAGATATTTACCAAGTGAGTAATATGAGTTTTATCTTACTTTAGCCCTTCTCCTTCTTGCACATAATATAGAATGAGCTCGATAAGAGTCTACTCCCCCTTTTTGACAATTGTAATTGACCTTAAATTGACTGAATTGTACAGGAGGAAATGTCAAAACCAAATGCACGAGCACGTCATAAGATGACTCAAGCTTTAGTGCTTTTAGTTTTGAAGCAAGATGAGACATCTCCATGATGTACTCCCTTTTGTTTTCTTTACCTTTATACTTTAGTAAAACTAAGTTTGCCAAAATATATGCTAGATTTGACCTTATTACCTTTTGCAAAACATTTTTTTTCAGTTCCCTCAAGAAACTCCTTGACAGTAGTTACATTTGTGCCCTTGAATGTTACTGAAATTCCACGCTTCATGATCATAAAACTCATGCGGTTTAAACAATCTAACTTATTCGAGTCCAATTTTTCATCAACAGAACACTTATTTGTAAGAGCAGTGGGTTGTTCAGTCCTTAACGCAAATCTAGATCCATGTAGCCAAAAATGATATGAATGTTCTCTTTTCGATACTTAAAATTTAGTTTCATAAGCATAGGAATTTAATTAATTAGTTGACAGAGATTGTAGAATTAGATGGATTGACCGAATAGAGAACTTAAACCTAAATAACATGTTCACATGGGAATCCGCATTGGACAATCAATAATTTCAAATAATGGTAAATCCCATCACAAGAGATCAAGCACTACATTAATATTTAGTTTTTGACAGAAATACCAACTTGTAAGTGGCACTCTTGGTGTAGTAATCAAATGTTGACAATAAATCCGGTCAAACATCAAATCTATCTTTGGACCCAATGCTCACATAATGAAAGACTTTACAATTGTCATATACTTATTACCACATTATGCAAATAATTCGACCAAATATTAAACTTTCTTTGGACCATTCAATACCCGCATGAATTACGCATGCACAACTTTCCTAATATTTCAAATAAATCAATTTAGACAAGAGATGTTACTTTGGTAACAAGTTGTTTCAATTAATTTATTTCAAAAAATTAGTAATCTGAAAGAAACTTTAATACCAAGATTTGATTTTGATTGCCCCTTTATATTTTATTTTTATTTTCCTTTTGTGTTGCCAAAAGAAAAAAGAAAAACAAAATATTGGCACTGCAGTGTCCTAACCTAGGTGCTGCAGTACGCCTAGTAGAAATCGGGCACTGTAGCGCACGGTGTTGGGCCGGGCGTTGCAGCACTGATGTAATGCTGCCAAAAATACACTAAATCCAAAAGTTTGATATTAAGAGTTTGAAATTTACATCCCAAAATTTTATAAAACCAAATTATGAACTTTAACCCTCAAAATCTTCCTTTAATCTCAATGGTTTAATATGGATTGACTCTGATACCACTTGTTGAAACTTTAGAACTTGAAACCTAAATTCATTTATTGTTAGATCTTCCATGTTAAGAAAATTAATAATGCGGAACATACATTAATTTTTTGGATCTTGAAGCTTGAATTCTTGAATCCTTCTTCTTTATTTTTTATTGTAAATATTGGATCTTCCTCTTTAACGTGATTTCTCTTAATTATTGTTGTGTTTATGGGAAGCACAAAGAATAAGAAGTCGCATATGAATTGGGGACCATAACCCTACTTAGATTTCCATATGTATTTCCGTCCATCAAGTAAACACAACTTTAATAGATCCGGTCTCTACACATATAATCCGGCCCACTCTTTATTTAGATGCTCTAAACCCAAAAAATTAATTTCCCCAACATGCAGGATTTAATGATTTCCAATGTGAAGATACCAAAAATTTGTCGATGTTGTCAGATGAACAAAGAGGAGAAAACCAATTTATATGAAATATGACATTTCAATCTTCAATAGCGACAGAGAGCAGAATTCCATTTTTTTTTGGCAGAGTTTATTTTCCCAATTTGATTTCAACACTATATATGCACCAACATTTAATGAAATGTGTGACGTCTGCATTGTTTAAATTTCAGTTACAATTGAAAATTATGGAAATTATACAGATCAATAATTTTGGTATATATATCATAGAAAGGTAGTGTTTAATATGTTTATATATATTAATAGTATTATATGAATTGTTATTTTTAAGATGGGTATATATGAAATTTTTTTCATAATATTCAATCGCCTTTTTTGTAAATAAAATACTCGTATTACCTTTTTCCATGAGGTAATGTCAGTGCTTTGAGTATTAAGGATTCACGAGATATGTGCGTTAAATGAATTGTTGGGAACCAAAGGTAGTATTTTATTGATAGGAGCTTGGCTCAGAACAAAAATCCTGAGGAAAAAAAAACCTATAGGAGCATTCGAAGTATCTACTGCTAACTACCCATCCTCCTCCCCTATACTAATTCTTTCATTTTAACAAGTAAAGAGAGGAGGAAGTTTATGCAGATGCTACTTAAATCAAATAGCAAAAAAGTGTAATAGATAACCTTTTATCCATATATATTATGTGTTCCTATAAGCTAGGGCGGATTTAGCCTGGGGACAGTGGGGTCCACTGCCCCCACAAAAAATTCAACAATGGTTTTTTGTCTTCAATTTTTTAAAAAAATTCAAAAGAGTCCTCATATTTTTAAATTTTGACCCCCACGAATTAAAATTTTACGAAATTTGTACCATAAGAGTTCAACAATTTCTTGGGTACATGCACAATGTTTGTATCATGTTAACACCCCAATTCAATTAGTCAAATACATTTTCTTTTTTGGATTTTTATTTGCTGTCAAACTCCAGTCTTTTTACATAAATAATAACAATCAGCATTGTTAGGAATTAACTTCAGCTCATCAGCTCCACATCATCATTCCATGTCACTGGCAGGTCATTGGTGATTCAGCAGCCTCTTATCCTTGCTGTCATAATTGTCTTTTCTTGCTATTATTAGACCACCATTCTGTTATTGAAAGATTCCAAGATGATCCATAATTTATGGAACCATCTAATAGCTATAATATCTAGATTGTTCTTGTAGTAATGTAATGTATTATATATAGAATAAGCTCAATCAATGAAGCCAACGGTTCAACATTATCTTGTTCTTCAATTATATAATTAACTTGGTATCAGAGCCAGCGATGGTAAACACTAGTGATACTCCTCAAAATACTGATCCTGCAACTGCTCCAGCATCTTTCTCCAGCAGCATTGCTGCACCATTGCTAGGAAACAAACAGCTTTCACCATTCAGTGTCAACTTGACTCAAACCGTGTCTGTGAAGCTGAATAATTATGTGTTGTGGAAGAACGTGATTTTCCCAATTATCAGAGGTCATAATCTGGAGGTCCATATTCTTAGGACAAAGGTGTGTCCTCAAGAATTTACTCGTACTCAAATCACTGGTGAAGCTGGGACCAGTGTTGCAATGGAGAATAACCCGAAATTTTGTCAATGGATGTCAATAGATCAACTGTTCATGGAATGTCTTTACTCCTCCATGACTCCAGATATAGCAATGAGAGCAATGGGTGCAGCCAACTACAATGAGCTCTGGACTACCATTGAAGAAAGCTATGGAGTTCGAAATAGGTCAAGGATAACCTTTCTCATTGGTGAACTTCAGAAAACAAGGAAAATTTGAACATAGACCTATACCTGAACAAGGTGAAACAACTTGTTGATAATCTAGAGATTGCGGGCAAACCTATCACTCAGACAGATTTGATCACCCAAGTTTTGGCAGGACTTGATGAAGACTATACGCCAATTGTTGTTCAACTTAACAACATAGATCACATCTCTTGGGGAGAACTTCAATCTACATTGATGACTTATGAAAGTCAACTGGAACATCTCAATTCAATCAGAAATGAAATGGCAGGTGTGAACCTTGATCAAGTTTTGGTCACAATCACTTTAGGTCTAATAGGCTAGATATGGGAGGAAGACTCACAAATTTCAGCGACTACAAAAGTGGAAGAAGAGGTGGAAGCATAGGAGCCAATTCATTTGGAGGTGACAAACCAATTTGCCAAGTTTGTAGAAAGGTTGGTCGCAAGGCAAACATCTATAACTTTAGATATGATGAACGATACACTGGCACTTCACCAAACTAGAGGACAAACTACAATTCACCACCTGTAGCCCTTATAGCATCTCCAAACATAGTGAGTGATCCAGCATGGTTTGCTGACACGGGAGCTAGCAACCACATTACATATGAAAAGGAAAACATTGCTTCATCAAGTGAGTACACTAGTAAGGAGAAAATGGTGGGAAATGGAAGTAAGTTGAATATTTCACATTTTGGAACTTCACATATTTTTGCCCTAAATGATAAAATACTAGTGTTAAACAAATTACTACTTGTTCCTGAAATAAAGAAAAATCTGATTAGTGTATCACAACTAACCTCAGACAACAAAGTTTTCATGGAATTTCACCATACTTGTTGTTTTGTTAAAGACATGTTAACGAAGGAGGTGATGCTACAAGGGAGACTTAAGGATGGGCTGTATCAGCTAGATTTCTCTCATCAAAACATCAAGCAAACTCCACACCAGTGAAGTCTTCTAAATAAGTTCCACTGAAATATATCTATTACTTCTACCAGTCAAAAGTCATTTGTTGTTTTTCCTTGTTGATTCGAGTGAAGAGTCTTTAGATGTTAATGTTTGGCACAAAAGGCTTGGTCATCCATCCAGCCAAGTAATAACCTAAGTATTCAAAGTCTGTAACCTGAAAATTAAACAAAATGCCATTAAATCCTTTTGTAATGCGTGTCAACTTGGCAAGTCTCGTTTGTTGCCTTACTCACCATCCTCATCACATGCTAAAGCACATCTAGAACTAGTACATACTGACTTATGGAGACATGCACATGTATTTGTCTACCTCAGGTTTTAAATACTACATCACCTTCTTAGATGATTACAGGTTGTTTACCTGGATTTATCCCTTAAAATCTAAATTAGAAGCCTTGAAGACATTTAGCCAGTTTAAAAGGCTCGTTGAAAATAAATTAAATCACAAAATAAAGACCTGAATGTTGTGTTTAGAATTGAAGTTTGGAATTTAATGCATAGATACATAAATGTGTCAATATAGCTTACAATTGAAGAAAACATAGCAAGCTGAAATGAAAAAGTAAATCAAAATGACAACAAACCTGAAATAAAAGAAATGGTTCCATCATTTGCTCTTCCATCAATTTTGAGAATGTCATCTGAGGATATTCAAATCTACATAATCAAGATCAACATTAAGAGTAGACTGAAGCTACTACAATTTGACACACATGGTATCCCCATACTCAATTACCAATAAGAGGATTAACTTACAGGCAGGACTGATGTGTCAACAAAGTAATTAGAAAACATTGATATATACTTATAATACATGAGCTTTTGAAAAATCTTTAGGATAATACTTAGCAAGATGAATTAATTTATCCTTGTCAAAAGTAGAGAATGAATCATCGGGGCATANTTCAATTCTCCAAACTCCTTGTTAGAGCGCATATCAACAATATAGTTTCGAAGCTGATCATCAAGTGCCATGAGCTCTACTTTTGAAAAATCTTTAGGATAATACTTAGCAAAACGAATTAATTTATCCTTGTCAAAAGCAAAAGAATGAATCATCGGGGCATAAACATGCTAAACAAAGAAGTAACTCTGTACTTACCTTAAAAAAATGATCACTCAATTCTTGAAGTTGCATATCAATGACGGAATAAAATAAATCCACACGGAAGCGATGAGAATTTGTCATCTCTTCAGTATTACGCCATGAGCGACCTGGGCATACAAACATACTATCCATATCAGAAACATCAATATTATGCACTTGACAAAAAGAAGTGACTTCATCCAAAAAAGAATCCCACTCATTGTCCCTCATCTCTTGGAGTCTTTGTTTGCATAATGTCACCACCTCCTTGTTCCCCATTGTTTGGTCCGAAAAGATAACAATGTAAGCAAAATGTAGCATTATTACTTATACTATGTTCTAACCAATCACCATATTATTGAACCAAGTAGGAATGAATCGCCTTGATTTTT
>CAIGRR010338824.1:0-10348 GCA_903798365.1 Fraxinus sp. 1973-6204 | reverse complement strand
TATATCTTGCAATGAGATTTATAGAAAAAAAAATTATGTCGGGTCGAGTACAATTTACAAGATAAGTTAATGATCCAATTGCAGTAAGATATGGTATTTCATGACCAAAAATCTTTTCTCCATCTTCAAGTGGACGAAAATAATCACTTTTTATATCAAGTGATTGAACAACAAATGATGATGCCAATAGATGTACATTTTCCATATAAAATTGTTTAAGAATTTTTCTATATATGTAAATTAATAAACAAATAATCCTTTTGGGAATGTTCAATCTGCAACCTGAGATAGAATTTGATTTTTCCCAAATCTTTCATCTCAAGTTTATTTTTTAAATAATCTGTAGTGTTGTTGAGCTCTTCAAAAGTTCCAATTAAATTTAAGTCATCAACATAAACTATCACAATTAAAAATCCAATATTTATTTTCTTTATGAAAACACATGGGTAGACATCATCATTTTTATAGTCTTCATTCAACAAGTATTTGCTAAGGCAATTATATCACATACGTCATTTTATTTGCCCAATCATTACTTCGATTGATATACTTCAATACATTTATTTCGATATCCTCACTATACGAAGTGGTACATTATGCACAAAAACGTTGCCGACAACTTTTTCTTTCTTTTTCGATTCTATTTTCTTTACACACAAGGACATAACTTATTGAGATATCACATTTTTCATTATTTCAAGTACCTAAACCTCTTCTGAGGTTTTACAGTATGTTATACTCATTAAGAGTATATGCCTCTAATAAGACCATATTTACCAATTGCTTCATTTTCGTTTGGAAGATTTTGTAATAGAATTGAATATCATCGCGTTTCAGGCGTGCTATAAATTTATCAAATACGAATTGTCCTTCGAGGAGTCAACTAGAGTTGGAGCATTTAAAGCTGATGTATAAGGTTAATAATCTATTTGGTCAGTAAATGCATCTAAATGACATCTTTTGAACTTCTAGTTCGAATTGTCTCTTGCGAAGATTTAGACAATGATGCATTTGTATATTATTTTCAGTTTCTTAATTCTTCCCCCTAATGCAGAGAGAGTTGTCAAATCAAGTTGACAATCATTTTTACNTGCTATAAATTTATCAAATACGAATTGTCCTTCGAGGAGTCAACTAGAGTTGGAGCATTTAAAGCTGATGTATAAGGTTAATAATCTATTTGGTCAGTAAATGCATCTAAATGACATCTTTTGAACTTCTAGTTCGAATTGTCTCTTGCGAAGATTTAGACAATGATGCATTTGTATATTATTTTCAGTTTCTTAATTCTTCCCCCTAATGCAGAGAGAGTTGTCAAATCAAGTTGACAATCATTTTTACTGAGTTATAAAATATCGCCCATTTGAGATAATGGTTCATACCATATATTTATTCTCAGCATTTTTTACTTTCCTCCTCTGTGCATTGTGGTGGATTTTACATATACTGTACTATCGAAATAATTTGATGAAAAAAATTAGGCTCTGACCATAAGTCAAGTTATAACTAGGACAATTATGATGTTGGCATGATACGTAATGACTTTCCTTAAATTGAAATGAGAAGTATTTGGTTCTCAATTAAATTAATTGGAGGCGTTTAACAAACAATAATGTCAAACTATTTATCGACATCTAAACTAACACTTATTAAAAAGTTGAGATTTAGGACCACTAGTATTAAAAAGACACAACGAACACCGTACAATCATCTAATTGTATAATCTGAAAATAATGCTCATAATTTGAGTAGCACTTTCACAAACTTCAGGTTGCGAACACCGTACAATCATCTAATATTTGTATCAAATCCATTAGATACAAATAATATCTAAATAGTCAACGTGGGGGGTGACGAGACCTCATATATCACCCTAAGTAATTTTCAGAAATATAGTGAATTNAGTTGCGAACAACATGCAATTATCAAGTCAATCTATCAAATCTATTAGATACAAATAATATCTAGATGGTCAACATAGAGGGTGACGGGATCCCATATATCACCCTGATTAATTTTCAGAATTATAGAGAATTCAATCCTTATTTAACTAGTAACAATCAATTACCAATTTTCAATAAAAAGAACAAACATTAAATATGATTCCATTGGATCGAAGAATCTTTCGATTCTTCATTGAATAATTAATTTCGCATCATTATTGATTTAGTGATGGTCCAACTGGTTATGACAAACAATAAAGTCAAATTGAACTTCTGGCTCAATATAAGATATAATTCAATTATTTAATTTCAAATAATATTATTAAATATTATATAATCATGTATCATTCAAGTAATCAAGCTAATTAATTTCCTCATGATATTAATTACATGTTGTCCTTCAGAGATAAATATGAATTCAAAATTATACATTCTTCTAAACATGTACTACTTCGAGAGCATGTTGTATCTATTATTGCTCATTCAAAAGCAATATGTTACTATTCTTCTAAAATATTGAAAATTATAATCCATGCTCTTCAGGAGCAAGTAATATTCTTCTAAAATATTAATTATGATGTTGTGCAACTTCAGGGACAATAATGAACTATTATTTCAAAACATTAGCTTTTCAAGAGCCATATATTTACTTCTTCAAGAGCAATATATCAATATTCTTCTAAAATATTGGAATAAGTCTTCAGGAACAATAACATATTATTATTTGAAATAATAAATTGCATAAAAATCTATTTTTAGGAGTTAAAACACAAATTATTTTATTAATTATGCTCTTCGGGAGCAAGTAAAATCTTGCTAAAATATTAATAATAGTGTTCTACTTCAGAAGCAACAATATTTGTAATAGAAAGATCTACTATTAATATTCTTTTGGAATATTAATTATAATGTTGTCTTCAAGAGCAACAACATAATACGTTATAAATTTAAAATTTATAGAAGAAGACCTAAATATATTTAATTACCATATAGACATAATATGAATTTATATAGAAAAATTAATTAGCAAAAAAATCTTCCGAACATGCATTAGGAAAAAAATCTTCATATACCGAATTTAATGGTAGAATATTGTAAAATAAAAGACATTCAACGAAATACGTTCAAGAGCATAAGGTAGAATATTTACTCATAAAGACATTTATTAATGCAAAAATCATGATGACAGTTTATATAAACGTGAATTAATTTGAAGACGTGTGATTAAGCAGAAACTGGTGAATTCGACTTCATACGATTAATTCAAAGACGTGATTTCATGTACATGCATAAATCATAAAGATTGTACAGACATGAATTCAAAGACATAGATCATGCATATGTACATACATGAATTGACTAAACATGAGTGAACTAAATTCTATATAGACATGCAAACAGACATGTATACAGATGTGAATTGAAAAAACAAGTTAGAATCTGACTGCAAGTCTGCACCGTTATGATTTGTGTATATTTTAAAAAAAAAAATTCACATATCACCAAATTAATTTTGGTACATATGGTAGATGATTATGCTTAAAAAAAAATTACTACTGCCACTAAATTTTGAAAAATTAAGTTATCGTGCTAAGACTTGTGCGTATTATAATGAAAATCAAAGTCATATATCTATAGAGAATAAATAATGATACATATAGTAATGATATATAGGGTTGTAGGGGTACAATTGTCATTCACCAATTATAACTTAAAATTTACAACACTGTTATTTTTATATTTTTACTATTATTAAATCCATGGCAAAAATTTCAAAATTCGTCATTAATTAAATTGTGCCTGCGGTGAATAATATTCCTAGCTCCTCCTTGGTAGGGAGTACAATTAAAAATCTAAATGACTACACTTTGTGCGCACTAGGAGTATAATTACTTCACCTTATGCACACTCTTGTACTCGCTCGTTGAAAGGAAATTTCGTGAATTTAGTATCACTCCTTCACAATCTGAATGACCATAAATGTATTCAAAAGCGGCCCACATATTCCTAGCCATCGAATTGATAGAAATATGGTGTCTGCTCTCTAAAGCCATACATTTCCACGTCCAATTGCTCAATCATTTCCAATCCAATGGATAGAAGTGTGGTCTCCTCGATAATACCACACATCCAATCACTCGATCATTTTCAATTAATTGTTGGACTAGATTTTTATGCATGTTTCTTTGGTAAGTTCATTGTACTTGTTTTATGTATATTCCATTTTCATTGGCAAATGACAACAACAAACCAACTTGACCATAATAAAACAGATTGGAGAGTTCTCTCCCAGACATTGCAGAATCAGGGAATTAAAAGTAGAATAATATTATTTAACTCTATTAAAAATAATCTATCTATACGTTAGGGCCTGTTTGTGTTTGAGCCCCTTTTTGTCCAAAATTAATTTTGGAAATAATCTATCAATATTTCCATTTGTGTAATTTTCAAAAAAAAAAAAAAAAAAAAAAAAAGAGCATCTTTTAAGAATTACTTGATTCGAGATACTGCCGCTTGCCCATATGAATTTAGTGGAATTTAGGAACACACAAGACTTTGCCTCAGAATTGCGAGTACTGAATTTCAAGATCTAAGGGTTTTTACCTTCTTGAGTAGTTAGCAACGACGGGAAGGACCTTGATTTCGAGCTCAAGGATTCGATTTGGGGAATGTAGGGTTTGTTCAAGCTTCTCTTCTCTGGATGTGTAGTGTAATTTAATTTGAGGGAGTTGAATTGGGAAAGACGTGTTATGAAGGGGAGATGCGTGATTTTAATGATGATGTGGTCGATTATTTGGCAAATCATTTACAATTGTTGGGATTTAACTGACCAGTCGGGTTTTCCGTTAGCCACGTAGACACGTCAATTAACGGATCTAACCCGGTGAGTAATGGGCAGTAACGGATCCAAGTTCGGTGGCCAATGGGATAAGTTTGAAAGTTCAATGAGTAAATCGAAACATAGTTCAAACTTCAGTGGCTAATGAAACATTTACTCGTGGAGCCATGGCGGCGTGCTGTACGACGTCATGCTGCACTTTTTGTCCTAAAGACGCCAACAGTAACCCAAGAAAAACATCGTATTGTTCATGGGAACTGCCGCTGTCATTACAAAGCATTGACGGTGCAACACCGAAAACACGCACAAGAAAAACGAGTGCTCAAATTTCACTTCAAACCCGTAATTTTTTGTTCCAAGGTTTACTAAAAAAAATAAAATTAGATAAACAAGGGAAGTGATTGTGAAATGCAGACGGAAGCGAGAATTGGGGTGGTGGTGGAAGGAGGAGGATTGAATAATGAGGCGGGGCATGGTGCGGTGGTGGTGGAGCCGTCGAAGCAGAAGCAACAGTCGCAGATCGGGACTGTATCGCAGCTTCTTGCCGGAGGAGTAGCCGGCGCCGTCAGCAAGACTTGTACGGCTCCTCTCGCCCGCCTTACAATTCTATTTCAGGTATATTTCCTCTTCTGTTTCCTTTCTTGAAGTTTTTATTTATGCTGAAAGATTAGGATTATCTGTAATTTATAGTGTTTTTTTCTGATCTTCTGTTCTTTTGAACTTATTGTTATGACTTATGATTGTTTGTTTTCAATCGGATAACTTAGTGCACTTTCTTTTCTTGCCATTTTTCTTACACCTTCGTTGAATTGAATTTGGGGATGTTATGTCTATCCAGGTGAAATGAAAATTGGGGCATTCTTAAAAATAACAATTGAGTTAATTTCTATGGGTTGGTTGGTCAATCTCAGGGGTGAACCAGATTTTTAACCAGGTTGGGTGATCTATTAAGTAAGAAGAAGTTTAAGCAGGTTGAAATGTTTGAAGGATCTTAGCGGTTAGTAGTGGTGTAGTCCTGCATATCATCTCTCGGTTTCAATCTCTTAAGGTGTAATTATTTTGGATGAATTCCCACGTTTTCTTTTATATATAATTATCTATGACGTAAGTAATCATGGCATCATTTTATCTGCAGGTGCAGGGAATGCACTCTGATGTTGCTAGCTTAAGAAAGGCTAATATATGGCACGAAGCATCACGGATTCTTAGAGAGGAAGGATTTCGCGCATTTTGGAAGGGAAATTTGGTCACAATCGTCCATCGCCTTCCCTATTCTTCTGTTAGCTTTTATGCATTCGAACGCTACAAGAATGTTGGTATAAACGTCCTGTGAAGGAACTCTTATTTTGCAAAGTTTTTTCATAATTCAGTTTTTTAGGTATATACTTTGCCTTTTCATGTGACAGTTGCTACAGCTCATTTTGGGAGTTGAAAGCCAAGGAGATAACATGAGTGCAGACCTTTGTATACGACTTGTAGGTGGTGGTTTGGCTGGAATAACTGCTGCGTCTCTTACGTATCCTCTAGATCTTGTAAGGACACGCCTTGCAGCCCAGGTAAATAAAGAATATTTGGCATTTACAAGGATATTTTTGTTTTTATGTCGAAACATGATGATTTGCAGTTTACATTATTATATTGGCTCAGTTCACCGTATGCTCGTTTAGACTTTATTGATATAAGATTGCCACTAATCTGCTAGATTGATTCTTTCTGGTACTGGGATTACATATAATCTTATACCTGCCTACTGGCTTGAATAGTCTTCTACACCTAGTGAAATTGAAGATATAATTAGGGATATAGGATTTCAATGGGTATCTAAATTGTAAATTGGAATTGTTCGCAGTCTGCAGATTTAAAAATTATGCTTCCTCTGCTTTTTTTATTATTTATTTTTACTCTCTGTTTTTGTTTTTCTTTTTGAACTTAGGGATATAGGATTTCAATGGGGATCTTCAGGGATATGGGTTTCATACATCTTGGAGGATAGAATGCACGGCAAAGATCATTTGTCTACTGGCTTGAACAGTCTTCTACACCTTGTGATGGGGAATTAAAGACATAATTAGGAAAAACAGGAATATAGGATTGCAATATATTTGGCATATTGAAATTTCATTCCAATTTCTCTTTTTCTCTCCCTTCTTCTCCAAGTTCTCTCTTTATTTTTCTCTGACTAGTTTATGACCTGGCTTTTGAAATATTTTCTATCTTGTGGGAGAAAAAGAGGGAGGAAGAAACAAAAAGGGGTGTGAGAAGAGAGGGAAGGGGCTTAAATGTTGAATTTGCATGACAGTCCTTCAGGATATCTGACTAAACTATTTTGGTATTTCTCTTTGGTTGTTTTCGGACTTGATTGTGGCCCTTTTTCAACAGGAAACAATCTTTTTTATTCTACATACAACTCTATTTTGTTTGAAGTTAAGCAGGAATGAAAGGAAAAGAGCTGGAGAAGGTGGTGCTTGTTGAGGTCAAAGAAGGAAGGAAATGGGGATCGTAGGAAGTGATGAAAAATGTCGAAGTAAATTTTCTGTTACCAATAGTACCCTTTTCCAAAGAACTTTGAAAAAAACATTATGCATGGCTGACCTTTCCGATGGTAAGGCCGACTGATGGCTACGTTGTCAATTCTCTCGAGTATCTCAAAAGGACCTATAAATTTCGGTTGTAGCTTTCCCTTTGTACTACCTTTAAGAAAACTTTATCACTGACTTCAAACTTTAGATCCCTTATAGGAATAAATTATTTGTCTTTGGTTTCACATCTTTTCTCTTCTATCCTTTATCAAACTAACTGGTATAGGAATAATTTATATGTCATGGTTTCATGGCTTTTCTCTTCCTTTATCCAGATAAAAATTGTGGATAGCTATTAGCCCCTCGTTTTTGTCCTTTTAATGTCTTGTTGATCCTTTTATTGTCTTCCCTATGCACTATAAACACAATGTTAGAGGAGTTTTCTTTTCATCTTCTTTCTGATTGTACAGACAAACGTGATCTATTACAGAGGAATATCTCATGCTTTACGTACCATTAGCAAGGAGGAGGGAGTCTCTGGCCTTTATAAAGGACTTGGGGCAACTTTGTTGGTACTTTTTAATGTCTTTTGATTCATTAATGACTCTATTATCCTTTTCCTCAGTTAAATAATTGCAGCTTGGGTACCAATGCAGGGGGTAGGCCCAAATTTGGCTATCAGCTTCTCAGTGTACGACACAGTAAGATCTTATTGGCACTATCGCAGGTAAGACACCATAGATCAATACACCTATTTTTTGACTTTGAAATGCTATGATGAACAAATACTTGATTATGAGTTGAGCTCCTTCGCAAAATACAAATTAAACTCGTAAAAAAATTTGGAGAACTTACCTGTACTTATTTGTGGCATCAGACCCGATGACTCTACTGTTTTGGTCAGCCTTGCATGTGGGAGTCTTTCTGGCATTGCATCATCAACAGGTGAGTAATACAACAAGCATAAAACAACTCCTGAAAAAATTGAAGTTTTGTATGTTGTTGTGTTTTGACAAAGGTTATTTATTTTCTGACAAGTGGAGTTAGAAGACAGTGGAAGGTTTCATTTTTATATTGCCCCAAGTGTTTTTTTCTGCATTTCCAGACTCCGTACTTGTGATAAAATAAAGCGGGGATAAGAATCCCAACTTATGCAACTCTTTAACCATCCACATGCATGATGTACCATGTAATGTCTTCTCCGCACCTATATATCATTGGACAATTGTAGTGAAGGATCTTAATGCCTGTAGCTGTCTTCAATGCTTTTGATGCAGAGAAGCAGGTTGAAGTGCAGGCTTCTTAAAAGTATCTAACAAGACTGACCCTTATGGCCAGAGGTCCCAACATGTTAATTATGGAATACAGGACTTTTTGTAAGGAAGTAAAAAAATATCTTTTGCTTTTCTCTTATTCACAAACAAACTTTATAAGGATACTGGTTGGTATAACTTGGCATTTGTGGATAACTTGGCTCTCCAAATATGCAGTTGGCTCTGTTATAGCTGGCTAATTCTTGGTGAGTCAAGTTCTGCAGTTACCAAATTGTGAGAGGTGTCCTCTTTGAGGTATGCTTCTCGGTTAGGCTTCATATATCCGTTTGTCCTCTGATTATAGTTGAATGTGTAAGATCTTATTGGTGCATTTCTTTGTAGTTCTTTTACCTAATTGGACTTGAATGAGTCAGTCCTACAATCTTCGCCCCACTCCGTCCCCAAACCCCATTATGAATGAGAAGAAGAGAAGTAAATGTCAATGAAGAGAAAAGTGCTATATTTTGAAGGGCAATAAGCTGATGTTCCAAAACAAAAATGAGCTATTTATAGGAATACAAAACATCAGCATTGTCCTAATATAGTAAAATGATGAAAATATCCTCAATGATGCTCATAAACGACTATACTACTAATACCTGTTCGTTACAATTAAAGCAAATGAACTTTCTGAAACCCCTTTTCTTTACAAAATTCCAGTCATAATGATCATACAAGTCAAGATCTAAGATTCTGGCAGCC
Source organism: Fraxinus sp. 1973-6204 (assembly GCA_903798365.1). Lineage (NCBI taxonomy): Eukaryota > Viridiplantae > Streptophyta > Magnoliopsida > Lamiales > Oleaceae > Fraxinus > Fraxinus sp. 1973-6204. Next base: position 1,032 of record CAIGRR010338824.1, on the reverse strand, counting down.
TTGTGAACAGCATTGTTAGGCCTCCTAATTTTCTTCTGTCATCTCTCTCGTTTTATTTTTGCTGGGGCAAACAGGCAATATGGCTTGTTATTGCATTTAGTTCTACCTATTACTGGAAACAGGTTACAGGCAGTTCGATGTTGCAATTTTGAGGTTTAAATTATAAAAACCTATCTTATTCTAAATTAATGTGTTACTAACCAAGATATCCTTTTGAGATTTGTTTTATGCCATTTATGTTTTGTGTTGTGTAAATCATTGGACAGAAACATAAACGAGTTTCAAACATGGAACAGTTAATTGCTTCAACCAGAATGTGGAGTTGATTTTATATGAATTCATGTCATATTCTTTTGCAGTTACATTTCCCCTAGATCTCGTGAGGCGACGAATGCAGTTGGAAGGAGCTGGTGGTAGGGCTCTTGTTTATAAGACAGGTCTTTTTGGTACATTCAGGCATATAATCAGGACTGAAGGCCTACAAGGTTTGTATCGTGGGATTCTGCCTGAATATTACAAGGTTGTACCAGGTGTGGGTATTGTCTTCATGACATATGAAAAATTGAAGCAACTTCTCTCTAATATTCCTGAAAGTTGACTTGTTGGCATCTGGCTATCTAAAGATAGGATCCGTTATTAAATGGTGGAGTGCGTGAATAGATGAGAAATGTTGATATGTATGACCACCGTAGTGCATTTGTTGTGATTGATTTGATTACCATGAATCTATATATGGGGAAATGTCCCTTACAAATGTCCCAGATATGTTATGACATACAAACTATATTTCTGAAGGATCTATTTGTGCATGACCCTAGATGCCAGGGATCTAGGGATGGCAATCTAGATGTCTTTGTTTCGGGGTCAGCATAGTGGTGCCTAACTTTTGACTATCAGACGATCTAGTACTTTGATGATTATGTTTAATATTAAAGTGACACTCTGTTTGGTGCATATTAACTTCTCATTTTAATGCAAAATGAAACCGTTGCAACAGTAGAATAAGAAGTGCTGTAGCCGCAAGATTTGAAA
>CAIGRR010338823.1:0-12448 GCA_903798365.1 Fraxinus sp. 1973-6204 | reverse complement strand
TCTTACAGTTACCACCACCTCATTTCCCATTTAGTCAACAATTGTGGCTGGAAACATAACCGGTTTGTCTGGAAAATACCATTGCATTTTTGGATGACACCAGAAGAAAAAGATATTTTGTATGTGTATACCGCCGCCTCATTTCCCATTTAGTCAACAATTGTGGCTAACCAGCACATTAGTTTAATTTGTCTGGATGAATAGTGCAATACCAGTTAACTACAGTGGTGTGAAATAGAGGATTCAAATCAACAGTAAATTGCCATCCACTCTTTCAAGGTAAAGGAGCATATATAAATAAATATTTATATATATGTGTATGTATAAGTCAAAATATCTGATTTTTAAAATGTGAAAGTTGTTTTGTTATTTTTGAAATAGTGTAAAATAAAAATAGGATAAATGATTTTTTCTCTTTAAGAATCCAGATCTTCAAAAGTAGAGTGTAGTGTACTTTCCACTAAATTTTTTCCTAAAAAAATTCTTACATTCAGTTATAAATTTGTTGGGCCTTTATGCAATTCATCTGAATAGCCCAAACCACTAATAGGCTCACTAAGCCTACCCAGACCTAGGGCATTTAAGAGTAGCTGCGCTCGAATTGTCTTTTCTTCTGCCGCATTTTGCTAGGGTTTTCCGTATGCCCCCACTCTCTCTCTCTCTCACTCTCTCGCAGTCTCTTACTCAAAATTTCTTATTTTTTCGTGGATCATGTTAACCGATTTCTGAATTACTCAAATAATAGGCTAAAGCTTAGAGCTTTAGAAACAGATTTTTCGTATCTATATCTATATCGTATTTATTGACAAAAGGTAGAAAATGGCTACTGTAAATCCATTTGATCTTTTGGGCGATGATGACACTGGGGACGTGAGTCAATTAATTGCTGCTCAGCAGCAAAAGTCTCCGGTTTCGGCTCCCGCTTCAGCCGCAACGAAGAAGGCTTCTGCTCAGGCCCAGCCGGCTAAGCCCGCCGCTAAGCTTCCCTCCAAGCCTCTCCCTCCAGCTCAGGCTGGTAAGTTAATAAAATGAAATAAATGTCTTCATCTGTAATTTTTACTGGGTTACCTGATGTAAACATGGGAGAATGTACTGGATATGATTTTTCTTTTGTTGGTTTATGCAATGTAATTGACTTACTGGGCTGCTGAGAGACGGGAAGGGAAACAATACCACTCACCATCATACACTCTGTTAATCTTCTTTGTCATCTATGTGATCAAAAATTTGTTTCCTCAACATAGAAATTAAGAAAACGAAAGAAAGATGAAATTCTGAAGGGACAGTGTAATTGATTATGTCTCTAAATCTATTAATGGGTATCTGCATGATTATGGTGATGGGTTTTCTTCTGTCTATTAACAAGTGCCTTCCCACTTTCAAAGAGACTAACACCACCTTTAAGTTTCATCAGTTACGTTTTTATTTCTCCTGGTGCATTGCCGTGTCACAATAGGCAATTTTGCACCGAACCTTGGAAATTTTGGAACTCAAAACCCTTTTTTTTCCCAGCAAGTTTCAGTAACACTAAGATCTTGTCATGAGAAATGGAAGCGGATGACTTATGACTTGTTGAACATAAAAACAAATAACACCAATAGACTTTTAATCTTATAATATATAAATGTGAATGTATGTTTTCTATAAAATGTATATATCTATTATTTTGTGTCCTACTTGTATTAGAAATCCTTTGTTCACTTGTGTCTCATTTCTGTTCTTTGCTACCTATGCGTGTTGAATAATTTATTATTAATTTGTTATATGATTTCTGAATATATTTGTTGAAGTTGTACAGCTAATCATTTTCATTCATTTACAAAAATGGCATGGCAACTTCACTTGTTCTCTTTATATAGGTCCTGACTAGTGGAATCAGTTGTCAGTCTGTCATTCTTTGTGCAGTCATATCCTGTAACAATTATTTCTATTTCCTTTTATAATCGATAATTTTCACCTGTCCATTCGCCTATTTATGCAGTCACTTCTGGAAACATGTAGTAGTAATTCTGAGTATGTTACTTCCTAGAATTGGTGGAAGGATAATACTCCATCTTGTTGCAGCCTAAATTCTAGTTTGATATTCAATTGTATTTGGATACAAGTTTCTAAGGCTTGCCATAATTTTGAATCTTTTTCTTCTCAAATCTCTTCCAATTTTGGGAAGTATCTTTAGCACAGTTAAGCAAACAAGCAGTTTCATTTGGAAAGACGTGTTATCTTGAGTTTCTCTAGGGCTATCAATGGATCGGATATGTCCATATTTGATCCGATAATCCAACAGATATTTGATTGTTAAATCTATATCTGATTTGCTATGTTATCGGATATCATCGATCCGAAAATCAGATCCGAAATTGAAGAAATTATGAAGATAAAGAATTTATATCAGTCAACTTGTAAGCCCTAGAATTAAAAGGTCCATATAACTTTTTACCCAATTCTTGGCTCACCTATTTATGGATTGCAAATCTTTTGATATTCTAGTGAGTAGGACATGTGGGAAGTGGGAAGTTGGGAATAATGAAAGTAACTCCAATTGTTTGTCCCTTTGGTTGATAAATTTATAAAATAATTTAATTATTTTTTCATCTTATTTTAATGAATAAAAAATTAAAAATTCTCCAAATATTTCAATTAACAATATTATACTATTATCTAATATTATTTATTATTTGAAAATTATGTGTAAGATATAATAAAAGTTTCAAAATAAAAAATGTATGTTTAATAAATTATACGATAATATATAAAATATAATATATTACATTATTATAACAAATCGGATGGGATTGACCTATATCCATATTTGTTTTATTTAGTTAACGAATTATCGGATTTGGATCTTGATTATATTATCGGATTGAAGCCCTAAATCCATCTCCCATTAATTTCATCGGATTTGAATCAAAATCCAATCCATTGACAGCACTAAGTTTCTCTAAGGCCTTTTGAAAGAAAGTTTCATTTGGAAAGCCCCGCTTAGTGCCCTCAATCGGCGCCTTACCGCCTTTCCGACCCTTGGGTTCTCGATAGCCCCACACGGCAGCGTCCCACACACGGGCCAGCAAGCTAAGGCACGAGGTAAACGCAACATATACTCTAGGTAGGAAGCTTGGTGTTACGGTGGATTTGCTATTTAGTACGACTTCGAGGCTCTACCTTAGAATGAGTTAAATTTCGTGCGCTAGCTAGAAGAAAAAGTGTCAGTTGATACCCATCTTCAGATAGATGGCACCCTTTGGGCTAGACTAATGAAACTCGACATTTGAAATCATAGGCTTCAGATTCGATGTTGGTTGCCCATCTTTGATTGTGGTCTTTTATTCCTTTTTTTTTGTTTGGAAAGGATCGATCTCTCTCTCTTTTATTTTTTGCAATCATGTGATGTAAGCTACATTCCTGGTTTCTCTTGATTGTGGTTTAACTATGGGTTTTACTGTTACCATCATCCACATTTATGTTTTGAGTTGCATTATTAGCAGCATACAATTGCAGATAATCCTTGCCTTTTAGAGCAATCTTTGTTCTGTAACTGAGTTCATTACGTAACTCAGTAAGGTTGCTTGTTCTCAAATATTGTCTATTAAGAATATTTGTTTTGTTGGTCATTTGGTCTATAGTTTGACACACATCTATAATCTACCTTGAGCAGTGAGGGAGGTCAGTAATGGAGGTTCACGCGGAGTAGGTCGTGGTGCTGGGCGTGGTGGTGGTCGTGGACGTGGATTTATTCGTGAATCTACTGATGAAAATACAGTTGGAAACAATGATGGATATTCTGGCAGGCAAAGAGTTTCTGAAGAAGGTGATTATGGAAAGCTCTCTGAAAGGCGTTCATATGGTGGACCACGTGGAGGTGGGGGTTTCCGTGGAGGTCGCCGTGGTGGTTTCAGCAATGGAGACACTGTGGAAGGTGAACGCCCTCGGAGGGCATTTGAGAGACGCAGTGGGACTGGACGTGGGTAAGGAAATTTTTACCAGCTCTCAGTATCTAGTTGCATTTTGTGCCATAATCCTCTCTCTCTTTCTTTTGGCAAGAGTTATGTACCACATTAGTTGTGTGCTTCAAAATTTTTGTTCCTAGTTTTGTATCTTATCTTTTCATTAATGCTGTCACAGGAATGAATTTAAACGTGAGGGTGCTGGTCGAGGAAATTGGGGAACACCCACAGATGAGATTGCGCCGTAAGTGCTGGAGTCTTTAAATATAGCTATGGATGAGAGTTTCATATGGGTCTCATATCATTTGACACTGCAGTTAATGTATGTTGTCTCGTTGCTAAATCTAGGGAAACTGAAGAACCTGTTAATGAAGGAGAGAAGAATGTTGATGCTGAGAAACAATTGGGACAAGAAGATGTTGGAGATGCCAACAAGGATACTTCTGCGCCTGAACAAGAAGAAAAGGTGGAGCCTGAGGAAAAGGTAATTGCCTTGCCCGCTTCGGCGCTTCCTTTATGGAATTTATATTCTTGTGCTTTTTTTACTTGAAACAATTGTCTACTTCTGTTTATTGAACTTGAATTAGAGATTGACTTGTACCAATTTTCCCGACCTGACTTAGAAGCAAGTGGAAATCGACCTGCTTCCTTTTTTCAGTGATTGTTGTTGTCTGCATGTTTTGATGTTAGCTTTCCAACTTCCAAAATTCTTGTTGACTTTCGTGCAATAAGTTTTTGTTGAACTTTGGATCTTGCATAAAGCTGTTTCTGTTTCAAGGGCTTTCTTTATGATGGAAAGGTGTACTATATCAATATGAGCTGAAGTTAGATTTTTCTGTTGTAAGATTTGTAGATGTGGAAGTACTGGCAGTTTTCTAGTGCTTTGTTTTCTGATTGTATTGATATTGATCCATTTTTTAAACTTTTTCTCATTGCATTGATATTGGTCCATTTTTTAAACTGATGTACTTTTTTTTTATCTTTGAACCAAGACATTGATAGAAGTACATCATTTCTGACATCTAAGTTCAGTATCACTTAAATCTAATGTAAGGTTGAAGAGGGTGACTTGACTATTAATTTAGTTCAGTTTTTGTTGAGGCATTTGAACTGGGAGTTAGTACTGTTTCTCAGAACTGAATGAGTTTTCTGGAGGACTTGGGGAACTTTTAGGTTCTCGTATCTTGCCACGAGTTATTAGTACCGTTTGACAACAGTAACTTGTTGGGTTCTACACTTTATTTAAACTGAGCTGTGGTGTTGTGCTAGACCTTCTTCTTCTTTTTTTGAATATCTTTGAAGGACTTGCATAATTACTTTCTGCCACTAGGAGATGACGCTGGAGGAGTATGAAAAATTACTAGAAGAGAAGAGAAAGGCTTTGCTGGCAAATAAATCTGAGGAAAGGAAGGTTGACTTGGACAAAGAGTTTGAATCCATGCAACTTCTGTCCAATAAGAAGAATGATGATGAAGTCTTTATAAAATTGGTCAGCCAACTGTTGTGGTTAAAGCTTCCTTATTTTTTTTTAAACTAAGCTAAGACAACTATATGGATTGTATTTAAATTATTGATGTTTGGATAGGGTTCTGATAAGGATAAACGTAAAGAGGCAGCTGAGAAGGCCAAAAAGGTATGTCCAAATTTCAATGATACCAGAATAGGATTTACTACTTTTACTTGAGACAACTGCTGCATAATATCTGGATTTTGGCTGGTAATTATTGTCTGTTTTATCATTAATAGCATCCAGTTGTTGAAGATTATTTTATATTTTTTCCACGTAGTACTGATTGTGGAATATTGTCTATGTTGGATGTCCCATCTACTTGTTTGTTGAGACCTTTTCATCTTTTTATCAAGACAAGACCTTGCATGACTTATATGCCTACTCCTTATATTACTGTACATTTTAGAGTGATTCTGTAGCCTGTTGCACCATCTTGCAATTTGTCTTTTAAGGTGGTTTTGTTAGGTTACTGTTGATGGTCAGTTTCTAGGCTTAGTGTGTGTTGAACCTGGGAAGAGAGGCCTGTTGCTACTAACGTGGCCTGAACTGAACCAATTGATTTAACAATTACTAAGTGCAGACTGCAGTGTATTTTATCTGGTTACAAAATTATTGTTATCCAGTGATGTAGTTAATGTTAGTTGTTTTCACTTTTGTTACCTCTCTTGGAGTGGTTTGATACCTCCAAACATATATTATATGAAACATGTTTTGCTCTCTTGCAATACTTGGATCATTAGATATGACGTGCAAGTCATCAATTTAATAATAAGTAATATAGTCAATTTTCGATTTCTGAAAGTTAACCTGAATGAATTTTTGAATATGGTTTCGTTGCTACTTGCTAGTTTTGAGCAATTGAAAGAAACCAAAGAAATATACCTGGCTCCCTCCCTTTCTTTGTGCTTTCAATCAAAATTGGATCTGTTTATTTCTCACATAAGAGTGTTGACTCAAACCTTTGGTTAGATCAGTCTTCCTTCTACAACTTTTTACTGAATTGCAAGGTTGTAACACCTTTTTTCTCTCTTCTTTAAAATTCACAAATTACCTTCTTATCGATTTAAGTTGCAAGGATGTATGAGGTTTTGTAATTACACAAGTGTAATTCCACTTGAAAGAGTAATCATTTGTTGGCGCACTACAGGATCTGTCTTTAGCATTAAAAACATATTTGAATCCATTTAAAACACATTGAACAAATCAAATAGGCCCATTGTATTCCTTAGACAATAAAGGGGAGTATTTGGTGTTTTGTGTGTGGCGTGGGGGGTATTTTCTTTCCCTGAATTGTTTTACCATTGCTCAGGAATGGAATAACTTGCACAAACTGAAATCCTATATGCCTTAGTGTATTCTCCTGACTGCAATTTTCAATTCTCATCCAATGTAAACTAATCCTAAGCATCTGATGTAAAATATAATGTTGACTTGAAGTGAAACTAGATAAACCTAAACCAACCCGTGTACTTTAAATTTAATTAGGTTTTTAAAAATCACAAGAATAAATTAGGAGAATAGTTTTGGTATGAGGAGAATGGAAGTGATGAATGGTATGAACTGAAGTCAACAGAATTCATCAATTCATAGATGAAGTCATTGAAGATTGTGAGTTTAAAATAAACCAATTGCTGAAGTTATAATAGTAGTCGAAAAATATTGAGATGCTTTAGAGTGTAGCGGGAGATTTGTCGCGAGGAGAATAAACGTTTCTGTCATTTAGATACCAATTTTGAATTTTTGGGGTTTAAATGGAAAAATATTGAGGGAAGGAGCACTGCATTTATCATCTGGTTGTAAAATGTTTACTTTGAGTTCAATCTGTTCTCATTCCTGTCCACATGGTCCGACCAAGTCCAATGAATTGGGGGGTGCCCTCAACTTTTAGTATAATATATATATTTTTTAAGATTTTATGGATTCTCTTTGAATTCATGGATTTGAATAGAATTCATATTTAAATTAAATTATATTTTATTAGATTTTAATGAATTCGTTGGATTTTAATGGATTTATTACACGTACAGTAAAATGAAATACCCTCTTAATAGTTTACCCAAAAAAAAATAAAAAAATTCTAACCTTATAATTAGAAAAATATATTCACAAGTCATAGGCTTATCATTTATTACAAAAATTCGTAACTTTATCATTTAAGAAAACTAATTTCATCAATCAACAAAATCAAGCAAATAAATATTAACAAATTAAAAGAAAATGAAATCATTTTCATTATAGTGTTGAGTATTATGTACAATATATGCTGCACTAAATATTTTATAATTAAAGACGTTTAGTTGGTGAATAGAGTTTCAAAAGACTTCTCTTTTGAAAATTCAATTTTAAATTTTAATGAGAGAGAACTCATTTCCTTTTCTCTCCCTTTTTGAATTTGGTGATGAGAATTGAAAATAGATATTTTAGTACTATTAATTTGAATTTAATTTAATTTTTTTTTGTCAAAAGTATAAATAATTTGACTATGTTTGTGGGCTTGAAATCCATTGAAAACTGAGAGCCTAAAGAGCTTGGTAGTTATATTTATGGACTCGAAGTCCACTAAAATCTATAGAAGTTCTTCCAATTCATGAAATCTTTTGGAATCCATGAGTAATCTAGAATTCTAAAGGATCTATTAGAATTCTTTCCAATATGATTCACAATTCTTATGACTTGTTAGGTAAATTCAAAAAGTTAAATTAATTGCAAGTGTAATCAGATTTAAAAAGGGTAAATATATTCTCCAAGTAGAATTAAAATATGTCAGGAGATGAATGGTTGATATAGCTCACCACTATTTATGGAAATACTGGAGAGATGTTGGCTTCAAACAAATGAAAGTGATCTTAATTTTTGTTTGCAGATAGCGCACTGTATCGCCAGCAGTTTTCCTTGTATTGCCCATTTCTATCACTCTGGATAACTAAGTCTTTTATTTTTCGATTTGAAGTATCGGATACTGAGGGATATATTGACACAGATATCTGAGAGATTCTGTACTGCTTGAGAATTTGCTTGGGTGTTTGTAATAATGATCTACAGTTTTGACTTAAGATTCTACCCATTAGTGAACTATGGTTATGGTTTTGATTTATGCAATTCATATTTGTTTTTTTGTTTCATGTGCAGTCTGTGAGCATAAATGAGTTTTTGAAGCCAGCTGAAGGGGAGTACTACCGACCTGGTGGTCATGGCAGGGGACGAGGTCGTGGCAGAGGTGGATATTCTGGAAACAGTATGAACAATGAGCAAGCCCCATCTATTGAAGATGCTGGGCATTTCCCTTCCTTAGGTGGGAAGTAAGGGATCTCCAGCTCCCGAGCTCTTTGTTTTTTGTGATGTTTCCAATCTTTAGTTGCTCAGGGGTGACAGGATACATCAACAGGAACCTGCGAGTTCAGTAAAATCTCCATGGAAGGCTTAGTCATTTCAGAGTGTATATTTAGATGTATTCCAGGGGCTTATACCCATGGTTCTTCTTGACTTCATGAATTACTGTCATATTTAGAGCATTAGGAGCCTTTTTTTTCTTGAATAACTTCATGAGATCAGTTTCATTTTGGAGTTTGATTGAAACAGTTTTGTTCCTTTCTACTTCATGGCTTTTCTGTGTACGCTGTTTGTTTGCTTTCTTTGATGCCGTTTGTACTGCTGTTTTCATTTTAGACGTAGGAATTGTCTCTGTTCAAGGGCTTTGGGCACTCGATCATAATTAGGGAACCATGGATTTCTAATTGTTGAGCCAGTATGCACGAGACGCATGGAGATGCTTTTCTGGCCAAAATTAGTACTCACTCAATTTACACGTTTCATAAGATTCACAGATTGTTCTCAACTCCTTTTTACTTATTTATAAATCTCGTCAATCAAAAAATGCATGGAAGTCATACCGTATGCTTGTAGCCTGGCGAAGGACTTATTTCAGAGTACGAGACCGTAAGGCCCTATTTGATATCTGTAATTTTTCATGGACAATTTCCATTTACCATCTTTTACCTTCAAAATTTTTCTTGGAATTTGTTTTCCTGCCAACCCTCATGCGACCTCTTTTTCTTGATTTTCGTGGAATTTGTTTTCCCATCACTTTGGTGGGAAAATGGTTTAAGAGTACGGTGAAGGGGTTATTTAAGAGTACGAGACCATAAATGAATTTGTATAGACTACGACTAATGAAATGGTTCATTTCAAGATATCCTTTGAAGGACGCTAAATTTTCAATGCAATTTACCCATCAATATTCTAGAGTTTCAAGGGAATGATGTTAAACTAACTATTCTAAGGTATTATAAGTACAAATATGGACAAGTTGCCTTATTCGTAATCAAGCAAAAAAAACTATTATGGCATCAATAACACTCCGGTTCTTCAATATGAAAATCCTAGCTTATAAATTAGTTGTTTTCTTGTAATGCATTCCATCATAATTTACACTATTAAATATCCACTTTTATTATGTATATTTTCTTCAAATTAGTTTTCCGTGACAAGCGAAGATTATTGGTCTAAAAGGAAAGTGAGAAAGTTGCATGTACCTATGTTTCTCAACCTCAAGAGTAATGAAAGTTATGAGAAACTCTGAAGTGACAACACATTTTAACTGAAAAATCGAATAAGATGAAGTTAGGTAAATCGAGAGGAAATTTCAGTGTATTTATAGAGTTTGATGGTCCAAAAACTACAGGTCATATGAGGAACTTTAGATAAAAGTGAGCGCGATCGGATTTTTTGAAATTTGGACCAAAGTGTTTGAAACAAGAATTCTCCACATTAAACCAATCAGTTTGTGTAGTACACCATAAATAAAGGTGGAAAACCTATTCAACTTATAAGTTGAGGACATCCATTCCAATATTTCATAATTTAAATTCATTTCAACCATAGTAAGAGCAGTAGAATGAAGATGAATTTGATGAAATAAGTCTATACCCTGAGTGGATTTTCTGAATCGAAGCTTTCATTCTAACCATGACAAATGTATAGTCCTTGGATTAGATTGAAAAAGAACCAAATTCCCTTTTTCTTTTTCAGAACTTCTCAACCATTCAAACACCAAATCTTTTACTCCTCCATTTCCACATCCCAAGACCCTGATGCTAATTCAAACCCGCAAAAACTTGTAACCAATTCTTCACCACATGCAGCAGCACAAAGATTTGGAAACAGACCTGATAATCTGAATGAGTTTAACTGCATAGTGTTGTCCAACAAGAAAATAACTTCCTATGTTCGATGTGGAGACTTGGGTGCAGCCATTAGTGTGTTCGAAAACATGAAAATGAGGACTACAGTTACATGGAATTCAATTCTTGCTGGAATTTCAAAGCAGCCCGGAAATGTTAAACAATCCCAGGAGCTGTTTGATAGAATTCCTGAACCAGATACTGTGTCTTACAATATTATGTTGGCTTGTTATTTGAATAATTTAGGTGTTCAAGCAGCTAAGGATTTCTTTGATAAAATTCCGGTTAAAGATACTGCGTCATTAAATACTATGATTTCAGGATTCTCACAAAACAGGATGATGAGTGAGGCTAATGAATTGTTCTATGTAATGCCAGAGAGAAATGCTGTGACATGGAATGCTATGATATCAGGTTATGTTGAAGCTGGAGATTTGCAATCGGCTTTGAGGTTATTTAGAAAGGCCCCGGTGAAGAGCGTGATAGCGTGGACAGTGATTATAACTGGATATATGAGGTCTGGGAAGGTTGAATTGGCAGAAAAGACTTTCCAAGAAATGCCGGAAAAAAACTTGGTTACATGGAATGCAATGATTGCAGGTTATGTCGAAAATGGTAGAGGGGAGGACGCATTGAAACTTTTTAAGACGATGGTGGAATTGAAGGTTAAGGCTAACGCGTCGAGCTTGAGTAGTGTTCTATTGGGTTGTAGTAATTTGTCGGCTCTGAAATTTGGGAAACAAGTTCATCAGCTTGTATGCAAGGCTCCATTGTATTTGGATGCAACAGTGGGGACATCATTGATTAGCATGTACAGCAAGTGCGGGGAATTGGAGGATGCCTGGAAATTGTTTCTTGAGATGTCACGTAAAGACGTGGTCACTTGGAATGCAATGATTTCAGGGTATGCACAGCACGGGAATGGGGATAAGGCTCTTAGTTTGTTTGATGAAATGAGAAATACAGGAATGAGGCCAGATTGGATAACCTTTGTTGGAGTTTTATCTGCTTGCAACCATGCGGGATTAGTAGATCTCGGGATTGAATATTTTGAGAAGATGCGCGAGGATTATGGAATTAAGCCTCGTCCTGATCATTATACATGTATGGTCGATCTTCTTGGTCGAGCTGGTAAGTTAGCTGAAGCTATGGATTTGATAAAGAAAATGCCTACCAAACCTCACGCCGCTGTATTTGGAACACTTCTAGGTGCTTGTAGGATCCATAGAAACATAGATGTGGCAGAGTTTGCCGCTGAAAACTTGCTTAGTCTTGATCCACTCAATGCAGCTGCCTATGTTCAACTTGCTAATGTTTATGCTGGGAAGAAAAGTTGGGATAGTGTTTCTAAAATTCGAAGATCTATGAAGGAAAGCAGAGTTATTAAAACACCGGGATATAGTTGGATTGAAGTAAAGAATGTCATTCATGAGTTCAGATCAGGCGATAGGCTTCATCCGGAACTGGAATACATACACGAAAAACTAAATGAGCTTGAAAAGAAAATGAAATTGGCTGGTTATGTGCCTGATCTTGAATCTTCTTTGCATGACGTGGGGGAGGAGCAGAAAGTGCAGCTACTTCTTTGGCACAGTGAGAAGCTAGCAATCGCCTTTGGACTAATAAGAGTGCCGCTAGGTACACCAATCAGGATTTTCAAGAACCTCAGAGTGTGCGGGGACTGCCACCAAGCCACAAAATTTATATCAGCAATCGAAGGTAGAGAGATCATCGTAAGAGATACAACGAGATTTCACCATTTCCGGGATGGGAAGTGCTCTTGTGGCGATTACTGGTGAACTGGAATTGTTGTG